>SMDT01003090.1:0-290383 GCA_005392925.1 Aquilaria sinensis | reverse complement strand
ACAAAAAGGCAAATGATAAGTGTGTCACCTGCATGGCTACAATATCTTTTGATGACGAAGATTTGTAGTTGGGCCATCGTTTGCATAATCGACCTCTTTATGTAAGCGGATATATTTGCGAACACCGGATTGGGAGGATCCTAATTGATGGTGCCTCCACTGTGAATATCATGCCTATTCGAACATTGAAGAAGGTCGGGCTATCCGTAAAGGATCTTTCAAGTAGCAAGTTGACCATCCAAGGTTTCAACCAAAAAGGGGGCAATGCTCTGCAGGGAAAATTCAGCTTACAATGGAGATAGAAGAGTTGAAGACCTCTGCTTTGTTTTATGTTATTGACGCAAATACTTCATATGACTTGCTGCTCGGGCGTACTTGGATGTATGAAAATGAAGTTGTACCATCAACTTGGCACCAATGCTTCAAGTATGTTGGCGATGATGGAAGCATCAAGCGTGTAGTGGCAGAAACCGCCCCTTTTGACATCGAGGAAACCCATTTTGCTAACGCCAAGTTCTACCTGGAAGACTGCCAAGATACGAAGCCCAAGGCTTTCTCCATATTGCTCCCTAAAGCAAAAAGCACCAAAGGGAACATCCCTGCCTCGACCAGCAAACTTCACTTTTCTAAAGAAGATGCTAGAGTGCTAAAAGAAGACATGGTCCTACCAATCTCCGCGCTCTCTAAATTAACTGTGTCTGATGAACCTGCAAAGAAAATGAAGGAATTTCAAAGCTTGAAAGCAAATGCATGGTTTGGCCCCAAGGTCAAGAAATTGTTTCAAAAAGCAGGATATGGTAAAGGTGAACCCCGACAACTTGGTGATTTGGATGCAATCCTTGGAAAAAGGCAGCTTGGAGAAAAGCATGGTTTAGGATATCAACCATATAACCTTGCAAAGAATGCATCATGCAAACCGGTGATGATTCAGATTTATGAGTATGATGAAGACCAAGTAAAGTTGCAGGTTAA
The DNA here is from genome assembly GCA_005392925.1 of Aquilaria sinensis. NCBI lineage: Eukaryota > Viridiplantae > Streptophyta > Magnoliopsida > Malvales > Thymelaeaceae > Aquilaria > Aquilaria sinensis. Next base: position 289,411 of record SMDT01003090.1, on the reverse strand, counting down.
CCAGGAGGAAAAAGAAACCCGTGAGAATGTTCGAGTCTTCGTATTTAAATGCTTGGGACCAAAAGTCCTTACTAATAATATACAAAGAATTTCAGTTTTTGCACGGCTCTGGTCAAATGGAGCTCATCAGAAAGCACAAGCAAAGGCCAAATGCCAGAGGCAAAGGAGACAAAGGCGTCACCATCAAACATCTCACGAAGATGATAATCCTCAAGAGGAAGTAGCCTCCTGTAATAATGTCATACTTGAAGGATGAGATCAAGATGAGCCAAGCATGGAAGAAGTAGTCGAGGAAATTGAACCAAGCCTTACGCCTAAAGCTTTTAAGGAAGGAGGGCAAGCAACTGTTGATGACTTGAAGGAACTAAATTTAGGGATGCCGGATCATCCAAAGCCGGTGTTTGTGAGCACCCTGCTGGGTCCTGAACAGGAGGCAAGGTACTTCGAGCTACTGAAAGAATATAAAGATGTCTTTGCATGGTCCTATAGGGAGATGCCCGGATTGGATCCAAAGATCATTGTCCATCACCTTGCCGTGAAGCATGGCTCCCGCCCCGTCAAACAGGCTCAACGAAGATTTTGGCCAGAACTTATTCCACAAATTGAGGCTGAAGTATATAAACTTATTGATGCAGGTTTCATTTGAGAAGTTAAGTACCCCACCTGGATTTCAAATATTGTGGTCGTGAGGAAGAAGAATGGCCAAATCAGAATCTGCATAGACTTCCGAGATTTGAATCTAGCCTGCCCAAAGGATGACTTCCCCTTGCCAATAACGGAATTAATGGTTGATTCAACAATGGGACACGAAGCTTTGTCTTTCATGGATGGGTTTTCTAGTTACAACCAAATTCGCATGGATCCAAAAGATGAGGAATTTACAGCCTTTTGTACTCCAAAGGGGATTTATTGCTACAAAGTTATGTCATTTGGACTCAAGAATGTCGGTGCAACTTACCAACGAGCGATGCAAAGAATCTTTGATGACATGTTGCACAAGAAAGTAGAATGCTATGTCGATGACTTGGTGGTGAAGACGAAAAACAAGTCAGAGCACCTAAAGGACTTGCGTGACGTCTTTGACCAACTCCGCAAATACCAACTAAAGATGAATCCTCTCAAATGTGCTTTCGGTGTTACTTCTGGAAAGTTCTTAGGATTCATCGTCCGTCATCGTGGCATCGAGGTGGACCGATCAAAGATAGACGCAATCCTGAAAATGCCTGAGCCAAGTAACACTCGTGAGCTTAAAAGCCTGCAAGGAAGATTAGCATACATAAGGCGGTTTATCTCCAACCTAGCAGGATGATGCCACCCATTTAGTAGGCTCCTAAAAAAGGATATGCCTTTTATCTGGGATGACGCTTGCAAGAATGCATTTCAAAGTATAAAGGACTACCTACTCCATCCACCCGTCCTTGTTGCTCCAATTCAAGGAAAGCCTTTAATATTGTACATAGCTGCCCAAGAACACTCATTGGGGGCACTTCTTGCTCAACAAAATGATGAGGGGAAGGAAAATGCACTTTACTACTTGAGTCGAAGGCTAGTGGGGGCAGAAGCTAACTATTCTCCCATTGAGAAGATATGCCTCGCACTGATCTTTGCTATAAAGAAGCTAAGGCATTACATGCTAGCCCATGTAGTCCATCTTGTGTCGAAGGCTGATCCACTGAAGTACTTGATGTCAAGACTGGTGCTTTCAAGAAGATTGGCTAAATGGGCTCTTCTTCTGTCTGAATTTGACATAGTGTTTGTGTCGCAAAAGGCTATCAAAGGACAAGCATTGGTGGATTTTCTTGCCGATCACCCTATACCAGCAAAATGGGAACTCCCAGAAGACTTACCAGATGAGGAAGTCTTCCTTGCACAAATCATCCCAACCTGGAAGATGTTCTTTGATGGTGCATCTCAAGAATATGGAGCGGGGGCAGGTGTGGTGTTCGTCTCTCCCTACAATGAAGTTTTGCCATACTCTTTCAACTTACTCGAAAAGTGCTCGAATAATGTGGCGGAGTACCAAGCCTTACTAATTGGATTGGAAGCAACCATGGACATGCAAATCCAAGAACTAAAGATCTTTGTAGATTCTAGGCTAGTGGTCAACCAACTTCTCCAAGAATACGATGTTCATAAACCTGAACTACTCCCTTTATTTAAATATGCAGGGTATTTACTGGATTGGTTAGATCAAGTAAGCATTCATCATGTTGCCCGAGGGCACAATCGACATGCCGATGCTTTAGCCAACCTGGCAGCTGTTCTAGCAAATTCAACTGAGCAAGAAGCCTTGATCCAAGTACACAAGAAATAGGTGGTACCACAAATATTAGTCGAGAAATATGGGTGCAGTCATACTATCTCCGTCATCGAACCAAATGAGGATTGGCGACAATCGTTTATTAGTTACTTGGAACATGGTAACCTACCTGAAGACCCTCGCCATCAAGCTGATATTCGCCAAAGAGCACCAAGGTTCGTCCACTTCAAGGAGGTTCTCTATCGCCGCTCTATCGAAGGAGTCCTCCTTAGATGCCTAAGTGATGAAGAAGCGGGGCAAGTTGTAGAAGAAGCTCATTGTGGAATCTGTGGAGCTCATCAATCTGGACCAAAACTTTACCATCATATCAAAAGAATGAGGTATTATTGGCCAACTATGGTGAATGATTGCATCAACTACGCCAAGAGATGTCAAGCCTGCCAATTCCATGCCAACCTCATTCATCAACCTTCGGAGCTGTTACATCCCACAGTGGCTTCTTGGCCTTTTGATGCTTGGGGGCTTGACATTGTGGGGCCAATCACTCCTAAGTCATCTGCTGGGCACTCATTCATCTTGGCCGCCGTTGATTATTTCTCAAAATGGGCAGAAGCTATCCCATTGAAGGAAGTCAAGAAAGAGAATGTAGTGGAATTCATCAAAATAAACATCATTTACCGATATGGAGTTCCCCGATACATCATCACTGACAATGGAAAGCCGTTCTACAATAAGTTGATGGACAAACTTTGTGGCAAGTTCAAGTTTGTCCAACATAACTCATCTATGTACAACGCTACAGCAAACGGTTTAGCCGAAGCCTTCAATAAAACACTGTGCAACCTTTTGAAAAAGGTTGTCTCAGGATCAAAGAGAGATTGGCATGAGAAAGTAGGAAAAGCCCTTTGGGCATATCGAACAACGCACAGGACCCCTACTCAAGCAACTCCATATTCCCTGGTCTATGGCGTAGAAACAGTCCTCCCGTTGGAATGCCGAATTCCTTCCTTAAGGATAGCTCTGCAAGAAGGATTGACCAATGAGGAAAATGCCAAGTTGCGGCTAGAGGAGCTGGACGCTTTAGATGAGAAAAGACTTGAAGCTCAACAACGCTTAGAGTGCTATCAAGCTCGCATGGCAAAAGCTTTCAACAAGAAGGTGCGCCCGAGGATTTTTCAAGTTGGGGACCTGGTGTTAGCCATTAGAAGACCAATCATCATGACGAAGCGCGCCGGAGGAAAGTTCGTGTCAAAGTGGGATGGCCCGTACGTGGTGACTGAAGTCTACACCAACGGTGCTTACAAGATAGTGGACAAGGACGGTTTAAGAATTGGCCCCATCAATGGGAAGTTCTTGAAGAAGTTCTATGCATGAAGACTCGGGGGCATGCTCCTTGTCACAAGAGCCTAAACTGTATGACAAAACAAAAAAGAAAAAAAAAAACAAAAAAAATGTAATACTCCTGGCCCGCACGAGTATAAACTGTGTACGGCGAAATCCTGGCCCAAAAAAAAAAACACAAAAAAAAATGTAATACTCCTGGCCCGCACGAGTATAAACTGTGTACGGCAAAATCCTCAAAAAAAAAATGTAATACTCCTGGCCCACACAAGTATAAACTGTGTATGGAAAAATCCTTAAAAAAAAAAAAATGTAATACTCCTGGCCCGCACGAGTATAAACTGTGAACGGCTAAATCAAATGAAAATTTCCCTTTTGAGCTATGTTTTGCTTGTCACTTAGTTCAAGTACATCCTTATTATTAAGGTTGAGATGTTATTTAAAGATTGGGAATAAGTAAGACGATGAGATTAAAAAAAAAAAAAAAAATATCTTCATTGCATTCCGGAATCCTGCTACAGCCTACCTAATCCTAAAAAGGGGAAAGAAAAGTAAAGCTACATGGAAATGGTGGCCCAATCCCCAGAAAAAATGTCTAAAAGCTCCTTCTCAAGTGCTTGCCTCCGCCAATTTACTGCTTCAATCCTAGATCCCCCTGCAGCTAAGCGATCTTTGATTTCTTCGTGCCTTGCATCCAAGGAACTAAGTGCTTCAAAAGATTTCTGACTCTCATCACGGAACATATCAATGGCAGTTGATGAATCAGCTACTTGCTGTTGAAGCTTATCTATTTGGGCATTAGCATTCTTTATGATATTAACATATGAATCTATCTTCTCAGTAAAAGTCACCACTCGTGAAGTATGAATGCCAGATTCTGCTTCAATAGAAGCAAGCTTCCTCTGATTCACCTCTAGGTCCAATGACTGCATGGCTTCCTACCTCTGTGAAAGGTACACCTCAGTTCCTTTAAGTAGAGAATCTATCTTTTCAAGTAAAGGGGAGCAATCCACAAAGAAACATTTTGTCAGAAGATTAGGAATTTCATCCTTCTTGCAATGCCACCAATCTTGTAGTGAAGAAAATCCATTTTGCAAAGTAGTGTCACCTTCCTTCTTCAAGTAGTCTATGAGACCACGGTAAATAATCTCCTTAATGAGATCCACTGAAGCAAAAAACTCCTTTGGCATGCTGGAAGCACAAGAGAGTATTGGCACAATTTGTGAGTTTCCCTTCAGAGGAAGAGGCGTCGGGACTGCATCGATGGTAGGTGTCTTGCATGGAAGAAGCTATGACTTGGCCATTCGACACAACTTCCACTTCATCTTTCTCATTTGAATTATCTTTTATAGGACGATCAGATAAACCATCTAGAGCTCTAATCGTCTCAATGCCATGTGCCAGGTCCTCTTCAGAGAAAAGGTGTTTTGATTCTGGTACATCTGGGAAGATTGTAACAATGAGAAGATTAGACAAATTAAAATGAAGAAATAATTTTTTCTTTTAATCAAAACAGAAGGAAGATACTTACCCTTATTAAGGGACTTCAGGGACATGCCAAGATTGTTCCCTAAGCTTTGACAAGGAGAAGAACATTTGTTACTTGAAGCTTGCATGCTAGGTTCCGGAAAAAGCTGCTCACGAGGTTTCAACTTGATCCTCTTTCCTGTAGAAGCCACTAATGCTCCCGTCATCGGACACTTCTTTGGATCTAGGCTTTGCTCCTTAACTAGGGATGGTGGAACTTTAACAAGAGATAACTCAAAGCTTGGTTTCTCGCTCTCCAACAATACAGAAATTGGAATTTTCTCCAAAGTAGGGAATACCTCACTTTTCCACCAATTTGTATAGCTCAGGTCAACTTGCAAGCCAATGGTGGAAGAAAACTTGGGGATGTGGAATTTAGCACATGTACCAATCCGAGTCAAAGACAACCACGCTTCATATAAGAAGTCAAGTCGAGAAGGAAGAGTAATGAGCTTTGGGTTGCCAGGAAGCCTCTGAAGAAAGCCATGCTGCCGAGCAAACCGATAAGGATTATAGTACTCCAAGATAAAGGTATTGTTCCGACGATATGTCAAGTACTCGGGACGGAGGCTTATCATGAACTCTGCAGTATCCTGCCCTCTTTTCCCATCATCAGCACACTCTCCTGGATTTATTGAAGCCGGCATAGGATTCCATGAGAAATCGCGAGACGAAAGTCCATCACGTAGTAAAGACATATAGTCAGCAACAGAATCTTCCCAATGTTGATAGGCATTTAAGGTTCCACAAATCTTCTGGATTAGAGGACGAGGCAAATCTTTGCTCATGGTGTCATAAACCCCTCGTGGAAAATGCAAGCCAGCCCAAGCATAAAGGAAATGACCAGGAAATACTACTTTCACCCTGCCCAGATATTGAAACTCTTCTTCAAGCTGCCCAATCTCAGAGAGCCCTCTATAAATGCACGCTAGGATAGGAGGTACCAAATTAAAGGTGACTCCTTGTGCCATCTTTGATGCAGCTTTAAAAGTTCCAAGTCGTAAGTCATCATTAAAAGGGAGAACGTAGTGGCAAAGCCATAAAGCCAAGTAAGCAGCAATTTTGATCTCATCACGAAATTTTGGAAAAGTAGGACACCCAAGCTTAGGGAAAACTGGCGAATCAAATGGAAAATCAGAATTTTGGGAAGCCATCATAAATGGTCTCTTGATTTGCGGACTTTTAGTGCATCGGCCGCTACGATCATACTTCACTTAAGTTACCACCTGGTATTGCTTAAAGGCACGAGGATTGGGCATAGGATCCTTCACTTTAAACCAAAAATCAATCCAATCAGCATGCGAAAGCTTATCTTTGTTCTTGCTAGAAGCAATCTCTAAGAAAACCTTGAAGAGGTACATACAAGTCTCCGGCAAGCCACCTGTAGTACGATCCATGAGCTCAGTGTAGCTTGGCATAACCTCTTCATAATACTCTCCCTGAATGGAAAGGCCGCTGATCTCACGCAACTCCCAGAGCGACAAGCCGATTTCACCTTCTGAAGTGATGAAAGTATTTCTGCCAGGAGACCAAGCCTCAACCAAAGCACGATACATCCCATTCGGCCGATGGTAGTCAAAGCGTGCAGCTCCGACGGCAGAAGCTAAGTCAGTAAGCCCGTTTACCCACAGCAAACCACAAGTATCGACAGTTCATTCCCTGAAACCACACAAATACTGAATCTCACCTCTTGAATCAAAAGAAGAGCCCCACTTCAGTTGATGACAGGAAATGAGCTCAGCTACATGTGGCCTTGGAACATCATGAACATTCACATGAGACAGGGGAAAGCACAAGGATGGTCGACGATCTGGCAAGACAACATCTCCAGGAACCATATCCTTCTCCAAGGGATACTCACTAAGCCTCGGCATGCTCAGTTCTTCAACGCGGTGTAGGTGCTCCACGGCATAAGGACCGACAGACGGATAGCGAACGGCAAGCTTAATTAGGCCAACATCACCTCAAGAACGCGGCTTCACGGTGGCCTTTGGAAGTATCAAATACTTGCCATCATTAGACTCAGCAATCCAATCAATCTTCACCGGCTTGGAAGCTGGTACAACTTCTGAACGCACTTTTGGGGCGGCCATCTTGCAACAAAATATCTGACTTGGAGAAGAAACTTGACGTAGCAGCAATAGCAACGACGATCACTCCACAGCAAAAGGATTTAGGCGGTCCGTGATCCAAAAAAGAGGCACAAAGACAAGGCTGAAAAGATTCGCCTTAAAACCTAAAAGGTTCATCTACGCCCTCGGGATCCGGAAAGATCGAGAAATCCAAAATCAAAGTTTGGAGACAATCTATACCTAAGCCCTCAAACCTCCACAGCACCCAAGGAGTCACCAAGAAGTTCTGAAAAAAAAAAAGTCAGCAAAAAAAAAAAAAGTTCCGGCAAATTTTGCAGCTCCAGCAAAAAAAAAAAGGGCGAAAAATTGCAGACAAAAAACATGAAGACATAAAGTCAGGCAGGGAAAAAGAAAATGTGAAAGAAGCAATAGTACGTAGATCGAAGCCCAAAAAAAGACAGGCAAAACAGATGGCAAATATTCGGAGCAAGGTTTCATGCGTGATGTGCTGCGGAAATTCTTGGGAAAAGCAAAAGGCCTGAGTCCACAAATTCCTGCATGAAGACAAAGATAACGTAATAAGCGAATAATAATAAAATAAAATCAGACGTTTGAAGAAAAGGAAGGCAACGTCTTGGATAAATTGAGCAAGGTCCACATGCCCGCCTTTGCAACTTTTGCTTTGTCGGAAAATTGGAAAACACAGAAACAAAAATCAGATAATGAACGACAAGCCACCGAAAAAAAAAAAGGGTAGGGACGAAGAGAGAAAGAGAAGCGTATCAGACATGTTAAAAATTTGTGGTAAATTGATGCCAGATTTATACAAGTTAGGTTTGGTTCAATTGGGTTTGTAAAATCATAATTGAACTTGGAGATTAAATCCTAATGGAATTAAAGCTCTACTTTGATTCATGTATTTGTCACAAAATAAAAGGTAAATTCAACTCTTACTTCAAGTTAAGTTTATTTGATGTTGAAGCTCAACTCAAATATTATTTTCTACCCAAATTGAAAATATATTTCATGGAGGAGACCAAAGTTGGTGCAACCAGGCACATGCCCCATGGCAAAATTCTTCTCACATCTTGAAGGACACAACAAATTCTCTTATCAAGGAAAAAAAATCAAGATTATTTTATTTATTACACCACAAAAAAAAAGTGTATAAATAAATAATCTTGAGAGGGTATTTGTAGACATCAAAATTTAATTAGGTTAAAAAAAAATATTAAACCCAATTTAAATTGTCTAGCCCATTTTGAAATTGATGTCCAAAATTCAAAAGTCCATCAATTTTGGAAACTACGAATTCAAGAAACCCAATTTTGGGGAGCCAAAAAAGCACACAACTGGAGGCCCTGAATGAAGACTCATTATGCCATTTTGGCCAAAGTCCACTTTTGGCAAATTGGGCCTTAAAATCCAAAATGATTAAAGCCCATGATTTTGCTCAAATATTCTAGAACATTCTAGAATGCTCCATTAATTATCCTTTTAAATTAAATAAATTGGATAATTAATGAGAGATAATTATCATATTTATTTTCTCTTAAGAAAAATACAAGAGATAAATATATGATAATTGTCACATGTGGTTCTCTTGAACCAAACCACTTCCTTTCTACACCTATAAATAGGTCCCCAAAGCTGAAGGGAGGAGAAAAAAAAAAAAGAAGAAAAAGAAATTGGAGAGGCAAAAACTTAGAGAGGAAGAAAAATCTCTCTACAAGAAGTTTTCTCTTGTTCTTCAAGCCGATCAAGCACAAACGCCCGGCAAAAGAAGAAATCAACTCCAAAGAAGATCAAATCCCATTTTCGAGGCCAGATTCGAAGAACACGGTGAAGAACGCAAAGAATGTGAAACGGTGCTTCATCAAGTTCAAGTTCAGATCCGGCGGAAGCGGTGAGGAACGTGAAGAACGCGAGATAGCACTGCATCAAGTTCAAGTCCAGATCCTGTGGAAGCGGCGAGGAACGTGAAGAATTCGCTTCTGTGCTGCGACAAGTCAAACTCCAAGGAAAAAGGCAAGAAAGCGGCGGACATTGCTCGAAACCCCCAAGTCCAAGAAGTACAACAGAAATCTTACACCGAAAGAAGTGGCAAGGACCTCGGTTCGTGTTCGTGCAAGACGAGTCGAGAATCCGTGTTCGTGAAGAAGCCGTTCGTGTCTCCACCAAAAGCTCGAAGCGTTAATCAGAGAATTGTACACGTGAGAAGCACGTTAGAGAGTCGATCCCCCAAAATCTCTATTCTAAATTTTCATATTGTAATTTGTGCTATAATTAATTTCAGGGTGTAATTTTTTACACGCGAAATTTGTGCGTACAGTCAGCTTTGACTAAGTGGAGAAAAATAATTTTATATTTTTCATAATTTTTCTCTAAGATTTTTTTTTTGTAGAGTCATACAGCTCTGAGACTTTTTATGACTTTACGACTCTAGATCAGCCAGAACAACTCTAGGTAGAAATTTGTTTTTGACAACTTTGGTGAAGACTATTTTTTTGACAGTGGTAAGATTGCCAGATAATAACAATTGGGGACCACTACTTTCTAGAACCAACAATACAGGGACTGGAGGGTATATTTGTCCAATTTATGGCAATAACCAAATCCCTCTTTTGGTCTTTAATATAACAATTCTGCCGTAATAATCCCCAACTTTTTCAATTAGTTGGAAACTACTAGAGAAAAATAAAATATAGTTTGTTTGAATTTAAAATGATAGATTCTTAAATGAAAATGAGAGACATGCTTTCATGAACCATATTAAATATCAAAATCTTTGTCTTTTATGTGATTTATTTAAAGGTTTAGTTAGATATGTTAGATTCAAAGTTTTAATGAATTGAAACATATGTACAATTTATGTAATGCACAGGCACTTTACATGAGTTTGATTTTGAGTTTTGATTAGTTAAAATAGTGAACAATTTGTATTATGTATAAGTGTTTGATTCTTAAAATGTTCCATTTTACCACTAATTCATTAATACGTAAAATTTCAGAAAAACTTATTGTATGTATATTGTGCAATGTTATCCTATATTATTAATGCCAAAATCATTTTTTAACTTTATTAAGAAAATTATTAAACCCTTAATACCTAAAGTGTTCTATTTTTTGACTTGGCCTAAACTTTTTTTTGTTATCTTTATTTATTATTGATTTCTGAAATGAAACCTTAATCATTATAGTTTACCAACTTTTGACAATGGTTATGGTTTATTCGACTTTAGTAAATTTTTTTTCTTTTTATCTTTATTAATTTAATAGTTAAACTATTAATTGATTGACATAAATTAAATACATTCATGTTTTAGTCATTTTTTTTATTATTGATGATTAAGTTTTGTAGCACCAATGATATACTTTAAGGTCTATGGTTTACAAAAATAATTTAGTCCATCATTTTTTAAATTGAAAGTGAATTTTTCTAGATAAATTTTTTATTGATAGTGAAAATTGGATTTTGAGTTAATAAGGCATGAAAAATTTTAGTAAATTATTTTTTTATAACATAAGAAATATGTATCGTTTCAAAACACATACAATGTTTTATTTCACAGTATTATATTTCAATCATAACTAATTATTTTGATAACAAGAATATAATATAAATAGAGCCAAAGTCAAAAATTGAAAAAAACCAAAATTTCAATTGATTAATATGAATCTATTGGTGAGAAATTTTTAATTTCTTATTATTAAAAATTATTTTCATGCTAAATTTATTGAAAAAAATACCAACTACAAAGTGTGGTCTTGAAAACTTCACTATATTCTAAAATAGGATGTGTTTTTCACTGTTCATCTACAATGAAAATCACTATGTATGAACATTATGTTTTTTTTTGCTTTTGTGTTTTACTGTTTCTTTTATGTGATTGATTTTTTTAAAACTTGATCCTTTTTTCACATAGCAATTACTTTTTTTAGGGCCTGTGATGTTATTTTTAACAATTTCTATCTGTTTCACGTTTCTTTTTTATCAAAAGCATTTTTAATACATGAATTTATACTTTTTTCCATTGTAGTCATTGATTTCTGTTCGTTGGTCATTTTAATCCCAAAACTTAATAACTAGGATTTTTGCATTTGTTCTTTTGGCCATTAATTTTTTTGCTCTTTTTTATTTATTGACTGCTAAAGCAAAATCTTGGAAACCATTTTTTGTTTCTTTTCTCTTTCTAATCAACCATAATAAGTTCGCTCAACCTTTTTTGTTTCTTGTTTTAATTATTATTTTTTAAAACAAAACTTTAATCACTATATAACAATTGTCTATTTTTTTTATATGGTTTGAGCTAATTTTTTTTAGTTAATGTTTTCATTTATTTTTTTCTTTATTAAGCTGATGATTAAGTCTTTAATTCCTAAAATCTTTACATTTGTTCTCTTGGTCTGAAGACAATTTTTTTTTCTATTTTTTTGTATCAATCATTAAACCTCATTTTTTGTCACTGAAATCTCAATCTTTGTCTTTTTTTTTTTCAACTTTTTCATATTATTTCTCTCTCTTGAAGGAAAACTTTAACCACTGAGATTTATCTCTTGATACTTACAATCTTTTTGTTAGTTCTTTTTTGCCCAAAACTTTACATTGACTTATTTTTTTATCTCAATTCTTTTTTTTTTTCTTATTTTTATAAAACTTTTTTCCTTTGTCAATGATTATTACTATTTATATTTATATTTAATATTAATACAGATTGAACCGCCACAACATGCGAGCACCATAAAACTTGTTATATTCTAAAGAAGTGGGTTTTACTGTTTATCAATAGTAGAATCCTTTTTTTTTTTTTGCTTCTTCCAACTTATGGTCAAACGCCTCTTTTGACCCTAAAATTTTTCACATCTGCCATAGTGATCCCCCACTTTAGCATTCTGTCACCAACTAGAGGGTAGACCATTTGCTAACGATAACCTAATTGTCACATCATAAAAATTGGGGAACATCACTAGATATAATGAACATTATAGCCGCCTAAGAGTATTTTGTCCCTTTTTGTGACACGTCCTCCCCCATTCCAGTTTTGTTTTACTCTCTTGCAGAATGGTCAAATCTCATCTTTAGTCCCTGGATATAACATTTCTGCTATAATGATCTCCAACTTTCATGATCTGTCATAATTTTTTTTCCTTTTCCCTAATTAGAATTTTTATATATACTAAAAGTCAAAGGTTTTTAAGGAGATGGGAAGAAGATTATCTTAATCCCTGGTCGCAGATGTGGCAAACTTTTAGATACATGACATGAACATTTAGGAAAATAAAAATTTTGAGGACATATTTAAATTCAAAATGATAAAACCTTAAATAAAAGTGAATGACATGCTTTTATTAACCATGTTAAATACCAAAAGCTCTTTTTTTGCGTGGTTTGACTCAGAGTTTTAATTATATAGGTTTGATTCAAAGTTTTAATTAGTTGAAATAAATTTACACTTTTCATAATGGATGAGCGCTTTATACAGATTTAATTTATAGTTTTGATTTATTGAAATAAGTAAACAATTTGTATTATGCATGAGTGCACAATTCTTTAAAGGTTTTATTTTATCACTAATTCATTAGTGAGCAAAAAATCTGGAAAACCTATGCACATATATTATGCAATGTTATCCTACACTAACAGTACCCCTTTCGTTGGTGTTTTTTTTTTGTCGTTTTTCCAGGTTTTGTGGTAAAACCTCTATTTTAGTCATTAAATATTCAGGTCTGCTAGAATGATCCCCAACATTCACCTTCTGTCACCAAATAGGGTGAATACTACTTCTTTGACAGTGGTAAGATCACCAGATAATAACGTCTGGAGACTACTACTTTCCAGGACCAATTATACAGGGACTGTGGGTATATTTGTCCAATTTATGGCAACCCCCCTTCCCCACGCGGTTCCTTTTTTTTTTTTTTCCTTTCACATGTTGAATGGTGAAATCCCCTTTTTTGTCCCCAATACAACAATTCTACTATAATAGTCTCCAACTTTTTCAATATGTTGGAAACTTTTAGAGAAAAATAAAATATGGTTTATTTAAATTTAAAATGATAGATTCTTAAAAGAAAATGAAAAACATGACTTCATTAACCATATTAAATACCAAAAGATTTTTCTTTTACATGGTGTTATTTAAAGGTTTAGTTAAATAGGTTAGATTCAAAGTTTTGATAAATTGAAACATATGCACAATTTACATAAAACACAAGTGCTTTACATGAGTTTAATTCTTAGTTTTGATTAGTAGAAATAGTGCACAATTTGTATTATGTATAGGTGCTTGGTTCTTAAAATGTTCCATTTTACCACTGATTCATTAAGATGTAAAATTTCAGGAAAACTTATTGCATGTATATTGTGCAATGTTATCCTACATTATAAATGCCAAAATCATTTTTTAACTTTATTAAGAAAATTATTAAACCCTTAATACCTAAAGTTTTCTATTTTTTGGCTTGGCCTAAACTTTTTTTTTCTTATCTTTCTTTATCATTGTTTTCTAAAATGAAACCTTAATCATTATAGTTTACCAACTTTTGACTATGGTTATGGTTTATTTGACTTTAGTCAGTTTCTTTTCTTTTTATCTTTATTAAGTTAATAGTTAAATCATTGATTGATCAACAAAAATTAAATACATTTTAATGTTTTGGTCATTTTTTTATTGTTGATGATTAAGTTTTATAGTACCAATGATTTACTTTAAGGTCTATGGTTTACTAAAATAATTTAGTCCATTATTTTTTAAATTAGAATTTTAATTTTCTAGATGAATTTTTCATTAATATTGAAAATTGCATTTTGAGTTAATAATGCATGAAAAATTTTGGTAAATTATTTTTTATAACATAAGAAATATGTATCGTTTCAAAACACATACAATGTTTTGTTTCATAATATTATGTTTCAATCATAACTAATCAATTTAATGATAAGAACATAATATAAATAGAGCCCAAGTCAAAAATTGAAATAAATTAAAATTTTAATCGATTAATATGAATCTATTATTGAGAAATTTTTAATTTATTATTATTAAAAATTATTTCCATGCTAAATTTATTGAAAAAAAACTAACTACAAGGTGTGATTATCAAAACTTCACTATATTCTAAAATAGTATGTGTTATTTATTGTTCATTTATAATGAAAATCATTGTTTATGAACATTATGTTTTTTTTTGCTTTTGTGCTTTAACTGTAATGAGGGCCTGTGACATTATTTTAAACAATTTCAATATGTTTCATATTTATTTTTTATCAAACGCATTTTTAGTACATGAATTTATACATTTTTTCATTGTAGTCCTTAATTTCTGTTTGTTGGTCATTTTAAACCCAAAACTTAACAACTAGGGTTTTTCCATTTGCTCTTTTGGCCACTAATTTTTTTGTTATTTTTTATTTAATTTCTGCAAAAGAAAAATCTTGGAAACCATTGTTTGTTTTGTTTCTTTTTTTAATCAACCATAATTACTTCATTTAATATTTTTTGTTGCTTTTTTTTTTTATTGTTTTTAAAGAAAAATAATCGCTATATAAGAGTTGTCTATTTTTTTATATGGTTTGAGCTAATTTTGTTAGTTAATGTTTTCATTTATTTTTTTTATTTATTAAAAAATACAAACTACAGGGTGTGGTTATCAAAACTTCACTATATTCTAAAATAGGTTGTGTTTTTTACTGTTCATCTATAATGAAAATCATTATGTATGAACATTATGTTCTTTTTTTTCTTTTTGCGTTTTACTATTTTTTTATGTAATTGATTTTTTTTAAACTCGATCTTTTTTTCACATAGAAATCATTTTCACAAGGGCTTGTGACATTATTTTTAACAATTTTAGTCTATTTCATGTTTTTTTTAATTATCAAATGCATTATTAGTATATGAATTTATACATTTTTCTATTGTAGTCCTTAATTTCTATTCGTTGGTCATTTTAATCCCAAAATTTAATAACTAGGGTTTTTCAATTTGTTCTTTTGGCCACTAATTTTTTTGTTCTTTTTTATTTATTGTCTACTAAAGCAAAATCTTGGAAACCATTGTTTGTTTCTTTTCTTTTTCTAATCAACCATATTGACTTCATTTAACCTTTTTGTTGCTCTTTTTATTATTCATTTTTAAAACAAAACTTTAATCAATATATAAGAGTTGTCTATTTTTTGATATGGTTTGAGCTAATTTTTTTAGTTAATGTTTTATTTATTTTTTTCTTTATTAAGTTGATGATTAAATCTTTAATTCCTGAAATCTTTGCATTTGTTCTCTTGGTCTAAAGACCATTTTTATGCCCTTTTTTTGTATCAATCATTAAACCTCATTTTTTGTCACCGAAATCTCACTCTTTGTCTTATTTTATCAACTTTTTCATATTATTTCCCTTATCTAAAAGAAAATTTTAACCACAAAGGTTTGTCTCTCGATACTTACAATTTTTTTATTAGTTATTTTCACCCAAAAAATTTACCTTGATTCTTACTTTTTTTTTGTTATTTTTATGAAATTTTTTTTCCTTTGTCAATGATCACTGTTATTCATATTTATTTAATGTTAACACGGATTGAACCGGCACAACACGCAGACATCATAAAACTCGTATAGATCTAAATAAACAATCTTATATATTTTTTTATCAAAGCTAATTTATTTTTGTAAAATAAAATGGATTTAAAATTTATTGGTATTTAACCGTTTATTATCTTTTGTGCATCCCATAATTAAATGAAGGGGGGCGAAATTGAAGTTGAAAACTATTTGGGCTCTGCCCAAAAGAAAAACTATTTGGGCCTTGGGCTAATTAGTATATGCGGGCTTGTTGGGCTATTGTGAGCTGGGTTGAAGTTATGGACGTAAGCAGTACCCTGTGACTATTGAGTTGAGACGTTGCAATTGCAGAAATACATATTTAAAGGAGATTCTCTTTTGGGTTATTAGTGTTTTTTTTTTGTTGCACCAATTAACACTTTATTTTCCCCAGGCTCGTTGAATAATCGCACATATACACGAGTACATAATATGAAATATCGAAAAGGCATCAAAATAAGTAATTTTTTTATAGAGAAAATCAAAATAAATACTTAAACATGAATGCTTTCTCTTCTTTTATTTTTTACTCTTCACTGATAATCATAATTAAACTTGAAAGTGGACAAAACCTTTATTATTATTATTTTTCCATTTTAATCATCAACTTTAATCGTCAACCTTGAAAGTGATGTTCTAAAACTATGTATTTTCCTTCTCTAACAGATTCCTTATTTCCATTTATTATAAGATTAACAAGAATTGCATGCCATGCATGTCAGTGCCTATGTAGCGCAAAGTCAGCAACTTTATATGCCATATGTAGCTTTCACGATTTGAATAAGATTAGTAAAACACAAAAAATCACAAGCCTTAATTCGATTTCAGCATTATGAAGATATGTTTTAGGAGCTTTTTTAGAAGATATATATGTCTTTTTGTTTCTCGAAAGTGTTTTGCTTAACTTGCTTGATCAATTGTTAATGCAGACAATTTATTTCTTGGAAAGGAGAGAGCAGAGAGAGAAATGCAACAAAAGACAGGCTAGGGGACTTGAGTAATAAAGATGTCTCCACAGTACTCTTCGAACTCATATCGTAAGGCTCACTAAGATGCATCCTAATAAACGATTAGTTAGTCTAGTTTAGTGAAGGGTGAGAGAAGTGCATGTGTACTCCTTGGAAATCTTTGCGCCCATCCATATAGGATTTTCGTATTCCATTTTCCAAATTAACTTCAGGTCCAAGAAAGAAGCCTAGAAATTTAATTTCATGAAAAAAAGATAGGTATGTTTTTTTTTCTATTGAAATGTATGTTAAAAGCACTCAACAAATTACAGTATTTTGTGTAGGGGTGTCGATCACCGGAATATAAGATATTAGTATAACTTTTCATTCATGAAAATTTCCCACTTAAAATACCACGTCAAGTGCATATTAGTGGTTTGTCACGTGGATTGCAGTACCAGCTCAAGTAGCAACAAATAAGTTACACTTATATTGTTTGAGGTTAACAAGCTCAGGTTAATATGTTATAACAGGGTTAAATTTGACCCACTTCTCAGCTGAATGTATTTGGGCCTCAAATCACACAGAATTACAACATTTATTACTCATGCTTAATCTCCCCAATCTTATTAACCTGCCAACCATCGGTGCCCCTGCTTCGCTCACACCATGTCCACAAAGCTCCTTTGCCAAGTCTTTGTCAAAAACCCATTAAAATCCAAGATCCACAACCCCAAAGCCCCGTTTTCACCTTTGTCCATTTTCAAATCCCTTAAGACCCATCTTCTCCATTACCAGGAACTTTCAATGGTTCTACCAAATTTCAAGCTGTTGTTTTTCAAAAGAGGCAGGCCCCTAGGCTAGTCCAATGGTGCAGAAGAGCCATGTTGGCATGCATTGGGAATCGCTTTGCTTGGCCGATTGCACGAGCAAATTGGTAGGCTCAATGGTTCGTTTGGTTGAGGACTCGGTAATTTGTATGGGTTCTAGACCAGATGAGGAGTTGTTTAGTGGGCGGATGCTGGAGCAGTGCAGGAAAGGCTTATCGAAGGGCATATTTCACTCGAGTTGGTCTGGGGCGCAGAGTGAATAGTAGGAGTGATTTCATCTTTTTCCAAATAGGGTCACTTGCACAACCCAACCCAAAACTTGAAAACGAGTTAGCTGAGTCACGTTGATGCAAAAAGAACTAGGTTGGTCCATATTAGACGTTCAACCAAAAATTAATGGCAAAAATCTCAAATTTGCCACTAATGTTTGGGACGAGCTCAAATTTGTCAATTCAATTTTTTTTTTCCAAATCTACCATTAATGTTTAAAAATTTCAGATGTGTTCCTAAAGTTTCAAAATGGAGTCAGATATGCCAATGTCCATCTAAAAAATTAATAAACACATTAAAAGTAATAAGTTTGAAATTTTTGAGTAATAATGTAATTTTTAACAAACTTTAAAGGCTTTAAAGTAATTAGTTATGAGAAATCACTTTCTCTTTCTTGAGCATCTCGGCTAGTACCCATTGACTGTTATCTAGAGATTTTTCAGCCATCGTCAACAACAGCTAACAATAGAAAGTTTTTATATAGTTTGATTCTTGTTTGTTTCCTTTTCAAACTTTTTAAAAGTCATATTTTCAAGTTCCTACCAAGTTTTGTAGATCAAGGTTTAAAATTCAAAAAACCTAAATTTTTGTTTTAATTTATGTGTTTTCAGTTTTGTTTTTGGACTTATCTTTTTGGGGGTTTGGTTTTAGGCATGTGGATGAGGCATTGCTTTGATCGACATTGGTGTTTCAACTATTGATAGTAATGTGTGAGTTCGTTCGCCTCCTTTGTTGGCGAACAGAAAAAGTCTATTGGGCTGAATTAGCAGGGAGGCCTAACCAGAGAATAAAAAACAAGAAAATCATGATTAGAATTCCCTGGATCGGAAACTAGAGGTGAACACATAACAAGAAGCCAGTGAGGAGATGATGAAACTAAAACCTCCTATAGAATTAGTACCTGATTCGAAAGAAATTACTCTTTGGGGTGTGTTATTGCTACCCAACAAAGTTGACAGGGCAACAGACGTCCTTTTGTTCAAGTTCTTGAGGGCTAGAGAATTTGAGGTGAGATACACCTTCAACATGCTCCGGAACACCCTCCAATGGTGGAAGGAGAACAATGTGGACGCCATGCTGGACAAGGACTTTGGGAACAATTTCAACGCGGCGGCGTTCATGGACGCCAACGACCGGGAGGGGTGTCCAGTGTGCTACAACGTGTTCGTGGTGTTGGCGGGAGATGACATGTACAACAAGGCATTGGCGATGGAGGAGAAGTGACAGAGGTTCAAGCGGGCAAAGGATACCCCAAGCATATCAAATACCAAACTCAACAGACATAAAAATCTAAACAAAAGAAAAAGAAATCCAATTCGGACTCATTATTTTTTTTTTTCAAAAAAATTAATTTTATTTGAAAGGTAATACTATATATTTTTAATAACCACTTGAATAATATTTTAAAGTGCAAAATTTTGATTAAGTTTTTAATTTGAAAAAAATATAGATTAGATACTATAAAAACTAAATACTTTCCATACATTATTAATTATACTTGAAATGAATAGATACTAAGTAGTTTAATCATACGCCCTCTAGATAGTAATTATATCCAAGTAATAAAAAATAAATATAGTCCAGATAAGGTTTTGGTGGGAAGAAGAAGAAAATGGTTAAAGAAAAACTATGAGTTCGGGTTAAATGATTGAAAAAAAATGGAGATGGTAGTTTGATTGCAAGATGTAAAAGTTTTGAGGTTTCTATGGCAAATGAAAAGTTTTTCGAGGGTTAAAACTTATTTTTAACATTTTTTTCCTTTTATTTTAACGGGAAATTTGACGCTGCAGGACGAATAATGCAACATTTTTATAGTTAGAGGATGAATGGTACAACAGTTTTTAGTTCTAGGATGAATTTGCAATGTAGGCCTTAGTTCAAGGACGATGAGTGTCATTTACACTGTCTTTTATTTTGCACGACTTAAATCCACCACCAAAGATTTCTAGTTGAGGGTTAGTTGCAACTAAAGACTTTGATGAATGAATGCAAACTAGTCACCTATAGAAGTAACGACCAAAATATTCCATTATTTTGCTGAATATTTCAATAAATATGGCAATGATATGACTTATTGAAATTAAAAATTATACAACTCATCCATAAATTATTACTATTATACACACTACTCCTTAAACTAAAAAACAAAGTAAAGCAACCATCTTCTTCCAAACTAACTAAATAAATTGGACATTTGAAAATTGTCCTATTCCTCTTTAATCTTGATTGTTGGTCTTTAATGCCCAGAATTGCACCATTGATTATTGATGGAATGGAAACATCATCAACTTTTGCTTTATTGCACATAGAATGTTTTCTCACAATTTATGAACAAAAACCTCAGAATTGCAGCAATTCTGACCAAAATGAAAACAATAGATAAATTCATGAATGAAACAATACATAAACACCTTTAACTCTGCTAACATCAATGAAAGGCAACATAATCAACAACTTGAAGGACCTTCCCAAAAAGCTTCCAAATTTCTCAGACCCAAATTCAATTTGGAAAACTCATCAATCTATTAATGAAGAAATGAAGCAAGCATTGACAGTGACTACCTTGGCAGTGATGATCTCCACTTGAAATTACTGCATTTGATGGACCTTTGCCTTCTCTCCAGGCCAAAACATTCAATTGAGGTTCAACAAGAAGAAGACTGCTAATTCAAGCATTTTAGCAAACACCATTTGTGCATGAAAGATAAGTAAAAAACTTGTTACATAACAAAAGCAAACACCCATTATATTCATTTGGCAATTGTAGGGGTGTTGCGGGGGAGCGAGTGGAGGTAGTGGAAGATGAAATCTTGGACGGAAGTGGTGGTGATTTAGGGCAAACCAAATGTCGTATTTTTATGTGGAGTTGCATCTAGTTGGCTTCTCTGTTGAATGAGGATTATTTAGAGGCTAAGGGCAAGCCAAAATGCTCCAAACATGATGAGACCGAGCCACCCAAACTTAAACGATGCCAAGCTAATGATTTCAAGCTACTGTGGTGAACCCATCGGAGGTGCCAACCCATACCCAAATATTTGAGGTCGGTTCAGTTTGACTGACCTTCACTTTCTTGCCTATAAATTGTTGCTAAAAGGATTTGGTTCTTTTTTTATTTGATTCAGGGAAGTTTGTTGATCAGTCATTGTATTTTATTGTTTCTTTGTTGGGTTGATTCATTTGAAAGAATCAAAATCAATTATTTATCATACTTTGGTGGAAAAGAAGGGAAAGAAAATTTAGATGAATTTACAGTGTATACAAAAGTTTAGTAGCTAAGTTAGGACAAAATGTGCCACATTATCATCCCCATAATATTATTACATTGATTAAATTTGCCACATCATCATCCACCACAGAAACTGTAATGGGAATGGGCTATTTCCAACAAAGGATAATGTTGATGATTGATTTAACTAAAAAAAACAAATCATGGCCAATCTGCGCTATAGTGCAAACATAAGTGACTAATCTTTGTCTATAATATACAATAGACACACGCATTAACATTTAATAACATATTCATATCACATGGATCTTTTTGTTTTCATTAGATATGGTATCTAGCTAGGTACAATATCATTTAATGTAACTGGTCCCTAATGCAACCACTAGGCAGTGACTGTTGTGATAGCAACCTATTCAAATTATTACACCTTCAGTTATTGCAGCTTCTTCTTCTTCTTCTTCTTTTTTTTTTTTTTTTTGTGTCGGCAAAAGATACTAGTATATTGATAAGAAAATAATTAAACAAGATACAGTAGTTCTAAGATAGAGTAAGAAGTAAAAGGAGGAATAATGAAAGATTAAACTGCCAATCTTCTAATAATCACTACTACAAGTTTTAATGATGGTACGGACTTGGAATAACATGCAAGTCCCCAAGTCTTCTAATTGCAAGTCCATGAAATTCAGCCACGCTCAAATCTTCATTCTTTTGTCCATCTGGCAACTTCCAATCAAAATGATAGAGCAAATTTGCAAGTCCAAGCTCTACGATTGCCAATCCATATGTGCCCCCTGGACACATTCTCCTCCCAGAACCAAATGGCAGGTACTCAAAATGTGTCCCTCTATAATCAAAATGACCACCATTCTCTTGGAATCTCTCGGGGCAGAAAGTCTCTGCATCTTCCCAGTAGTTTGGATCCCTATTGATCGCCCACACATTCACAAACACTCGGGACTTGGCCGGAATTTCGTATCCGTTGATCTCGCATTTTTCAGTGCTCTCTCTCGGGACAAGCACCGGCGCCGGAGGGTGCAACCTTAAGGTTTCTTTCAGGACTAGCTTCATGTATTGCAGCTGATGGAGCTCTGTCTCATCTACCTTCCCTTGCTTGTCGAACACGTCTCTCACTTCTTTTGTTGCCTTCTCAAGCACCCTAGGGCTCCTTATCATTTCTACCATTGCCCATTCTATGGTTGTAGCTGAAGGCTCGATCCCAGCAAGTATCAAGTCCTAATGAAAATTACAACACATTATATATATTATTAAATAGTCAAATATATAGTTTTTATTGTATTAATTAATTTAAGAAGGGAAAAAAGAAGTAGAAATAATTACTAATTAACCTGGATAACTGCTTTGATGTTGTTTGTTGATCCAATCTCACCCTTGTCCAGAAGATCCAAAAGAACATGCAAAATATCCTCCGCTTCTTCATTCATCATACCGGTTCCTAATTTCTGTCGCAATTCCATTCGCTCGCTAATAGCTTTGTCGAGGATATCATCTGCTTCCTCTCGCAATCTTCTGAATCTAGATCTCATTCCAGTGATCACCGAAAGAAATTTGAAGGAAGGGAAGAATTCAGGAAGACCGTAACCACCCAAAACGGCCATTATTTCCTTCGTCAGTCGCGCGTATCTTCCTCCTGTTTCAGCCTTCCTCCCGATAAGAGCCCTAACAACGATCTTATGAGTCATGGAGTACAACATCTTTGTAAGGTTGGTTGGCTTTCTTGCGCTGGAAGAAATCTCTCTGATGAGGGCTGAGACCTCCTCTTCTCGAATGGGTCCAAAAGAATGCACCCTTTTCACGCTGAGCAGCTCCATCACGCTGATCTTACGAAGCTGGCGCCAGTATTCTCCATACGGGGAAAAAGCGAGATTGGTAGAATTGTAAAGGATGATTTCCCCGGCTATGGTGCGAGGCCTTGATGCAAAGATTTGGTCGTGGTTTTTCAGGACTTCTCTAGCCATATCTGGGGAGGTAAAGACAATAGAGGACACTTGGCCAAGCTGGAGGTGCATGATCGGGCCATATTTCTTGGCCAAGCGTGCCATCGCTTGGTGTGGCAAACGCCCTCTTAGGTTGTGAAGGTTCCCTATGATGGGTAGCTTCTTTGGTCCAGGAGGGAGGTTTTTGTGTCTGGGTTTGCTCCATAATATCAATAACACGAAGAGGAAGGCGAGAAATGTGAACAAGATGGGGAGTGTAGGGAGTTGTAATCCTTCCATCTTAACTCGGAGGATTAGGTTTTCTTGTGGACAGAGGACTGGCTAGTGTAGTGAAACGCAGGTGAACTGCCTGTGTGCTGTCCTTGGAAATCTTCTGGGCATAGTTATATCGGATTTCCAGGTTGAATTTCCCTATAATAATAATAATAATAATAATAACAACTTTATATTCCTAGAAAAGTTTTCAGATTTGTTTTTTTGTTTGGAGCACTCACGCGTGTATCTTCTGCTTTCATTTCAATATAGAAAAATTTGCTACACCATACGTCTCAGATAAGTTGATAAAGACTTTTTTTCAATATAGATATGAAGTATAATACAACCTGAGCCGAAAGAGGAAAGTTCAAATTTTGCAATAATAGATTGAGGGCTTGATTGAACATATCTCCTAATTGATTTCGACGTTTGTGATCAGTTTCATCCATGCTGATATATATTTCACTGCATGCACTGCGCTAAAAATATGGATGTATTTTTTTAGTTTGTAGATTAAGATATGTATAATTTGTATCATTTTTTTTATTTGTAGTACTAAAGCTAAAATAAAAAAAAAACATCTTTTCATGTTTTATATAATGAGAGTCATTTAAATGACGATTATAAAAAAATTATTTTCAGGTTTTCTGCACTTTTTTAGTTTTGTGCATATAGAATTTAAATGAAAATAATAAGATAAATTAAATATTTAAAACTTTCCAAACAATTCATTAACCCTAGGGGTGAAAATTGGCCGGGCAGAGCTCGAGCCTAGCCCCTTTATCATTCGGTACTATCTGCTCGAGCCCAATTTTTTTAAACTCAAGCTCTGCCGGAAGGCTTGTTGGGCTCTAATGGCACATATAAAAATTTAGTGCCATGCTTGCATCTTAGATAAAAGATAAGGACTAAACCTGTAATTTTCTATAGAGATAACTAGAGAAGAGAAACTAACAAAATCTATCCTAGGCTTTCTAATACTTTACCAATTTACCCTAATTTTTCAAACGTTATAAATAAGCCATCATCTTACTCCAGACGGTAATTTTTATTTGGACCTGTCGGCTAGAGTTGCTGAACTAGATCTCCTGGTTTGACATCGTTTAGTTGCAGTGTCGATTTCTGTCTCCAATATTTGATGAAAAGCTTGAACTGCGGGTGGGCCTATTGAGGCAGTGAATTCGACGATTGTCATTGACACCGGGCTCTTAGGCTCTCGCCGTCCTCGTGGCTTCACTCTCTGGTGGGTGGTGTCATTAATTGACCAAGGTGAGGCCAAGTAGGTGGGTGGCGGTAACCCGGCATTAATAGAGCGAGATGAGGCAGAGTTGCCTCTAGTTGGCTTCCCCATTGAACAAGGATTGTTTAGATGCTAAGGGCAAGCCAAAATGCTCAAAACAGGATGAGACCAAGCCAAACCCAAATGAAGCCAAGCCAAAGCCAAACTCAAATGATGCCAAACTAATGATTTCAAGCTATTGTGGTGAATCCATTAGAGGTGCCAACCCAAACCCAAAGATTTGAGGTCGGTTCGGTTTGATTGACCTTCACCTTCTTGCCTATAAATTGTTGCTAAAAGGATTTGGTTCTTTTCTAATTTGATTAAGGGAAGTTTGTTGATCAGTCATTGTATTTTATTGTTTCTTTATTTGGTTGATTCATTTGAAAGAATCATAATCAATTATTTATCACACTCTGATGGAAAAGAGAGGAAAGAAAATTTAGGTGAATTTATAGTGTATACAAAAGTTTAGTGGCTAAGTTAGGACAAAATGTGTCACATTATTATACACATAATATTATCACATCAACTAAATTTACTACGTCATCATTCACCATGGAGGCTATAATGGGAGTGAGCTATTTTCAACAAAGGATAATGTTGCTGATTGATTTAACTATAAAAAGACAATACTGGCCAATTTGCAGTATAGCGCAAACATAAGTGACTAATCTTTGCCTATAATATACAATAGCCACACGCATTAACATTTAATAACATATTCATATCACATGGATCTTTTTGTTTTCATTAGATATGGTATCTAGCTAGGTACAATATCATTTAATGTAACTGGTCCCTAATGCAACCACTAGGCAGTGACTGTTTTGATAGCAGCCTATTCAAATTATTACACCTTTAGTTATTGCAGCTTCTTCTTCTTCTTCTTCTTCTTCTTTTTTTTTTTGTGTCGGCAAAAGATACTAGTATATTGATAAGGAAATAATTAAACAAGATACAGTAGTTCTAAGATAGAGTAAGAAGTAAAAGGAGGAATAATGAAAGATTAAACTACCAATCTTCTAATAATCACTACTACAAGTTTTAATGATGGTACGGACTTGGAATAACATGCAAGTCCCCAAGTCTTCTAATTGCAAGTCCATGAAATTCAGCCACGCTCAAATCTTCATTCTTTTTTCCATCTGGCAACTTCCAGTCAAAATAATAGAGCAAACTTGCAAGTCCAAGCTCTAAGATAGCCAATCCATATGTGCCCCCCGGATACATTCTCCTCCCAGAACCGAATGGCAGGTACTCAAAATGTGTCCCTCTATAATCAAAATGACCACCATTCTCTTGGGGTTGAGAGGGTAAAAGACCTCTGTTTGTAAAGTTTGACAGATAAGTCGAATTGAGTCAAAGTTCAAGAGATAAAAGATCTGAGTTGGCAAAGTTTAGGGGCCAAAAAGGGCTTTAGGCCAAAAAAATAATCACAAGTCAATGTCTCAAGATGGTATGGATGAATCAAAAACAGAAAATATCTCAAGAACGTATGGCCCGAGTTACACACCTGATGGTTGGGGCAAACATATGGTTGTCAATTCCTCCTGTTTATTCACATACTAATTAATTCGCCAACGCAACAAAAATGCATTAAAAGTATTTATTTTTATTTGTAGAAATTATTTGTTCATGGTGTACCCCACTTAAAAATATATCTTTCATGTTGCCCGATGTATTCCTTTGAAATATTTTTTGTAAAACAATAAGCATATGTTATTCATTTTGCTTGTTTAGGCTAGACAAGGAAAACATTCATTAAAACTTAGTGACAGTTTAAATAACATTATTCAAGTGATTCATACACAGATATAGTAAATGGTAATAGGGGACCTAAAACATAAAAATAAAGCATCTAGAACATTTTGTGTATTTATTAAGATAGAGTGACGAAATAATCAAATTTTAAAGTTGGAAGACCAAAGGATATCATCATACATAATTACAGTACATCTTATGTAAGTTTATAATTTTTTATTGGAAATTTTTTGGGCAAGAAGAATGGTCTTAACCTAAGTTACATAATATTTCTATTTTGCGTTGTTGCTCAAGGCTTTCATGCTTTTGCTTATGCTTTTAACTGCCACTCTCATCCTCTTTTTTATAATATTTTTATGTTCTTGCTCCTCACTCATGCACTTTTCGGGATGCTCTATGTAACTTAGGTTTTAAAAAAAAAAAATTATAGCAAAAGTACTTTCTTAATGTCGTTTTCAATCCTTAGGGACTTAGTTAATATAATTTACTTTTATTTTGAGTAAATTTTATGAATGATCCTTAACCTTTAATTATTGTTTTCTTTTATTCCCTAACTTATTGAATCTTCTGTTTTAGTCCTAAACCTATTAAAAATGTTTCATTTTAATCCTAAATCTATTTAAAATGTTTCATTTTGGTCACAATTTAATGAAATTTGTTAACTTAAAGTATTTATATGATAATAACTTTTTAGATCATAATTTAAATTATCTGATAATTGTTTTACAATAAATTTAATCTGTATAATAATTTTTTATAGTTAATAAAAATTTAAATCACTTTTTTTCTCTCTTCAAGTTGAACTTATTTTATTCAGAAAAAAAACTACTGATTTAAATTAGCTATTTACTATCCAAAAATATTAAACTATTTAAATTTACTAGTTGATAGTTACCGAATATTTAAATTAGAATTTTAAAAGTTTCTATTAGACAATTTTTTTAAGTTAATGAATTTCATCACGTGATGGACCAAAATGAAACAATTTGAATTGGTTTAGGGCTAAAACAAAACACTCAATAGGTATGGTTACTACAAGAAAACAATAAATAAGGTTAAGGACTATTTGTGCAATTTACTCAATTTAATCAAAGATGGAAGACAAACTCAGCCTTCATTTTTAATTGTTTGAAGGGATTAAATCAAAGACTTCTATTTTTCTATGCATTTGTCCACTCACCAGTTTAATAATAAGAAGAAATGTTTATATATTTACATCAAGATTTTTAAAATGCTTCCTTTTTCCCAAACTTATATTTACATTTTTCCTATTTATTTAATTTCTTGTAATTAAATTTTATCTTCCTCTTAAATAAATCATATATGTGAAATTGTTATGAAGCATAAGAGAAAAAACGTTCAAACATGATTGAAATTCGAGCTTCCAAGTTAATCGAGACTTGTTTCTAAAATTTGCATTATTAGGCGTAGTTTTAGACTTTTTATTCAAAATTAGTGCAACAGCAATAGTTTCTAAGTTCTTAGAAAACTCCAAAAGTAACTGATTAGTTATTTGTCAATTGTAATATTGAAAAGAATATATAATATATTTATATGCCCAAACATTCATAATTTTTACAAAAAGGTCAAAACTAACAAATATTTTAGCAATGAGGAGTATATACTTTATTGAAAGTGATAACAGCGTCATCTTAAAAATTTTAATAAGTTAAAAAGCTATTGTGGAAGGAATTTGTTTGATAGATTTAATAATTGCCACATTATAAGTATTTTGTACTAGTAATTTAAAACTAGGTGAAAAGTCAAAGAGAAAAACTAATAATATCATGAAGTATTAAAAGATTTGGATTAAAATCTTATTGTAAAATTTGTGTTAAATGTTTTTTTCAACTAAAATTTCTTCTTTCTTCTCTTTGTCTAATCAATTATTCCCATCAAACAGAATTGTGCAAATTTTTGTGCGACCATTTAATACATTTAACAAAATCCATATCATATCATATATTCATCCAGGCCCAGCCCACCACAACCAAAGAAGTACTATAGATGATGGATAAGATTTTGCTGATGGTCAATTGGCCTGTAGGTCAGCCCTATTTGAGCCTCCAACTGCCTGGATAAGACCGCATTCATGAATCATGGATAAATTGCGATTGGTATTATGTACGGAGGATGGCCCAAAATT
Organism: Aquilaria sinensis; assembly: GCA_005392925.1. NCBI lineage: Eukaryota > Viridiplantae > Streptophyta > Magnoliopsida > Malvales > Thymelaeaceae > Aquilaria > Aquilaria sinensis. The sequence goes on along the minus strand of SMDT01003090.1, from coordinate 260,942 downwards.
TTACAAATTAAGCGAATTATGTGAACAGTTTTACTTCAATCAATCGGTATGGAACACATGGTTCCGTGTAATCTTTCTTTCTTTTTTTGTTTTTTTGTCCTTTTCTTGAATTTTTGGGTAGTATAAAAACGTCAGTTCATTTTGAATTAATTTTAATAAATTATCATATAGTATTATTTTATAAAGTGACTATTCTCTTACCAAGTTTGATCCCTTATGCTGAATTATCCGTACATTAGATGAGTTTCCATTGAGATAGAGAGAGGAGCTGAAGTGGTTTGCGAGCAGAATGAAAAGCAAAGTAATTGTTAGTAGAGTTTGTCAAGCAATTTTTGCAGCTATAATCTTCCATATATATGGGCTAAAGAAATAGTTGCTACTTTAGAATCCAATAACACTGTTGATTAGTTGTCTTGAATATGAGATATTTCCATGGTACAATTCTGTTTTGTGGCCATAATTTATTTTTATCTTGTGCTGTATTTCGCTGCCTTGAAATGTCACGTTTTTTGCTATAACATTATAATTCAATGATATTTAGCACTCCCCCTCGAAATTGACTCTTCATAAAAAAAAAAAGAGGAAAAAATTAAATAGTTTTAAGAAGTTCAAAGAGTAATTTTATAACCTTATTTTTAAAAAAATATATAGTTTTTTTGTTGATTTTTTTTAAGGTTGATTTACATTAAAAAGTTAATAAAAAGTACGTACAAAATATCTTAAAATTAATTTTTAAACTCGTTAAATTTAAAATTTTAATTAATTAACAGGTCATAGAAAAAAAATAATTATGTTATATATAAATAATGCATACTGCATTAATTTTAAACAAACTCGCCGATAAGTTGCATAGAAAACAGACATTAATCCACGTGTTCGATTGGTCGTACCACGTTTTGGCCACTTGTCGTCCAGGAAAGTGACGCATCTTTGCAGAATCACATGCTCAAGATTGGGTGTGGGCCAGGATAGCGGGCAATCTGGTTTGTGGTCCACATGGAGAATCCTAGGAAACTCATCCTGCTCACTGCAATTGAATTGAGCCCCCGGAAACCGCTGCTGTGGTATATAATTTGAGACATTTACATGCTACTAATTGTTTTCTCAAAATTGATGTTAAGTTAGCAAAGAACTAATACACAATAAGCAAAGACTTGCTTGCTTGTATTGTATAAGCTGAACATATGACAAAACGAGAATAAATTGCTTGAAGATTGAAATACTATACATATTGAAATTATTTGAAGATAACCATCGTATAGTCCAAATTAAGATTTTAAAAGTTACTGTTGGATTGTATTAAAAAAATAGGAGGTAAAATGTGTATTTTTTAAATGGAAGAGAATAAAGTGTAATTTTACTTAAATCTCATAGATAAAATGTCATTAACCCTATTCTTTACTAATAAATTGTTTGGTTCATAATTAAATATCATGCATTCGCACAAATTACATGAAATCACAAAATTAATATATCCATTTTTAATGTAGAAATGAGTCAAATGACATAAGATATGATGGAAGATGATTAGGACTTCACTTTTGCAATTTGATTGCTTATCGAAGCTTCTTATTTTATAGGGTGTTTGAATTTCATATCAGAGCCATGTTATTTCACTCAAACACACACATACCACTGTTAATTTGGTCTGCTTCCTGATAGCGGCAATGCGTTTTTTGTTGCGCATAAATATGCATAAATTTAGCTCAATTAATTATGTTTTTTTTTTCTTAATTTGTTAACTAATTATCCCAACTTAATTAATGTTTTTGACTAATTTCTATTTGTAGTTCATGGTTGCTTCAGATTTGAGAGTAGTTTTATATTACTTTGAATCAGGGATGGACCTAGAGGGAGCTGGCATACATCTGAGCTCATAAAATAGTAAAATCTTAGCTGTAACCCTTAATTTTTAAAGATAAATACATTTTTGTAGCTACTCCAAATTTCATATGTACAACTTGCTTGCAAGTTGTAAGAACTAGAGGGATTACAAAATATCTATTTTGGACGTACGATACTTTATTAAATCTTGGTAAGGACTAAGAGCCACATGAAGTTGGTGGTCGGTTCGCTGGGTTGAATCATTGGGCCCGCCACCGCCTCAGCCAACTACCATTCTGAAAGAAAAATAGAAAACCCTCAACAATTCTATTATCCTACAGTCCGGTTGTTCATTAACTACAAATAATAGTGAAATTTTGGCTGGGGTTCAAAGCTGGTTTGAGTCCTCCCGCTTCTTAGTTTTTTATGTTCTGGAGAGTGTTGTTCCGGATGTTGCAAGTGCCATGGTTGTGAATTTTGGGGGTCCATTTCGTGATTTCTTTCATTAAGACCCTCTGAGATTGGATATTAACTGTTATATCCTTTCAATTAAAGATTTGTTTTCATTATTGTTTTTTTATTGGGAAAATTACCAAAAACCCCTTGAGGTATACTCAAACCTATAGTTTTGTCCTCTATTTTTCTTAAACCTGCATTTATGCCTCACAAGTTCACTCTATTAATGATAGTTAATACAAAAAAGATAAAATCCATGACTTTGTCCTTCTAGCCTTTTTCCATAAACATTTAGTGCCCTCAACTTATGCATCTAACGATCTAGCACCTTCCCATCCCCTCCTCATTTGCCTCCTCCTCCCGCTTATTTCTGTTTTGCTCCTTCCTCACTGTGAAACCCAATGCCACCAACATCGCTTGCAACCAGGAAAGGAAACTAGAGAAAAAAACCAGAAAATCCTAAACAAAAAAAATATATATTAAATGAACAAGAAATTAAAACAAAAGACAAAACCAGACACAATCAAAATAACAAATGAAATGGACAAGAAATCGTCAGAAACTGGGTTTATGTACAATCTCTCCTCCCCGCTACCCTCTCCAGTCGCTCCTCCCTCCTCGTTGTTTCTCGGTTGCTCCTTCTTCCTCATCTCCGTTTCTCAGTCGCTCCTGCTTCCTCATCGATGTGTCTCAGTCCCTAAATCCTAAACCCCCCTTATTGATCGTGAACTTCCACTGCCCTGTCAGAGATACGAAATCGTTAACATCTACGGTTATTTCTAGTAGTGAAGGATCAGACGAGCATTGGGCCAAGCAATGCGTCAATCTCTGACCTCGAAATAGCCATCGTGAAGCCACGCGCCACGAGTACCCGATGGAGGAATGCCACATAAGGGAGATCGGCCCTGGTTTCCCTCTTCTTCAAGTCTACAACGAATTCCAATGGCACATGGGAAGCCCGATTGCGCCACCGCTGGTTCCGATTTGATTTTTGGGGAGCCTATTTCGACCAGTGTGGAACTTGACAAGACATTAACGAGCAAGCAGGCACTAGTGTGACGAATTCCGACAAGAAGCAACGGCCTAGGAAGCCCGTTTCTGGATTCCGACGAGAAGCAAACTGACTGTGTTTGATTAAATGGGTTTTGACGCATACGGTGTTTGATCGAATGAGGTTTAGGGTATGATATTGATAATCAAATCAAGTGGAGGAGTGCAATTAAAATCACTAGAAATTAAAGGGCAAAGTTTCAAAGAAAGATAGCAAGGAGGGCAAAGTCAAACATTTTGTTTTGTTTTTTTAATAACAGACACTAACAGAGTTAAATGTTGACGGGGTAAGTATAGGATTAAAAAAAAAAAAGAGGGACAAAAATGTACATTTGAGCATATCTCAAGGGTTTTTGGTAATTTACCCTTTTAATTTCTTTTCACAATTACGGATTATGCGAATCTTCACGTGGTACTATAGAAGGATGCTCGGTGCGTGGATGGGGCTGTTGCAGAAGAATCGGCTGGTTTCTGTTAGTAGAATTAATGCCTTAAAGCAATGATTATCACCCTAAAATGTTGTCTGCAACAACTGTTGTGATTTGGCTCATGGACAAAAGGACATAGCCCATGTAGGGTTTAATAGTTGAAGATGATGATTAGGCACATGTGGCCGAGCTCTCCATAGCGGGCGTAATGGCTTTGAAATCAAAACCATAATTGAGGTGATCAAATTTGCTAGCCGGCAAGGTTGTGGCAGCATGAGGGAAACATGTGTTGTTAGTTGTTACTGCACTCTAAAAATATTAGAAAATTTTTAAAATATCAAAATATAAAATTTAGAACAAATTTAATCTAATCTTAGTCTTCTGTTGTATGTTTCTGTTTATTAATTGGTTACTAAAAACTTTAAAATAATTTTAATTTTTTAAAATCTTTTAATTGATTATCACTTAATTTTGATTTAATCACCCATAACTTTTTTTTATTAATTGAGTTGTAAGGATGTGCAGGCGGGGACGTAACCAGGATTCACGGCAAGGGGGGTGGGGCGAAAGATGTAAGTGTGAGGGAGTTGTTAATAAGTATAAATTTCTGATCAATAATACAAAACATCAAACAATATATAAATTTCTTTTACTTGTTAGTCATTGCTATAAAAACAAAAATATAAAACTTAAGCAATCATAAAATAGGAGAAATTTCTATATCCTTCAACTAGTTTACTTAAGAACAACAATAAATATTCTCAAACTAACTCTTCTATTTGTTATGAAAAATTGAACAAGAACAACAATAAAAAGAAAACTTTTGTTTATGTTTCTTCGCAGGTTCTCCAATAACATATGGAAACAAGTCAATCACATAAATGTTAAGCATAATACGCAATGTTTTCATTACCATAATTCTCATTTTTCAATCAAAACAATAACAGAGTTACAAAGGAAGCTATAAACTTGGAATTAGAAACATAGGAATTAGGAGTTTAGGACCTTACATCTTAGCTTCATTATTGACTGATTTAGTACATTTTATTTACAAATTCGAGTGAATAAGTGAGCAATTGATAAAGAAGCAAAGAATTAACAGAAAAAAAGAAAATTGAGAAAATGCCCAACCTCAGAAGCGGGAAGTGTAGGGTGAGGCAGTGGGGAAGTTGGAGGTGGAGATGGACAAAACAAATGTTAGCGATGGGGAGAACAAGCTTAAGCTGGCTGGGTCTCCGCTGCCGCCGGTGAGCTAGATCGAACTAAGAGGAGAGGGACGGAGTGCCTGTGTAAACATCGGAGCTAGGAGGAGGAGGGGCTGGGGCCGCTGGCCGTTAGGCACCTGCTGTCCGCCGTTTATTGACCAGTCGATGCTGAGACCTGAGAGGGACGTTGGAATTAGTGTCTAAGTCGCCATTGGAGCCAGGAGGGGCTGGGCACTTGGGCCTGGGCGTGGTTTGGTCGCGACTCATAGTGGCAGTCGCAGTTGTGGAGTCGCAATCTCATGTTTCTAATTCTGTTCTAATTAAAACTTTTAAAAAAGGATAAAATTTGTAAAAGTCCCTAATTAATTTTATAATTTACGAACAAGTACCTAACTTTAATATTGTTACAATTTTATCCTATTACATACTATTAATAAAATTTTTAAAAAAAATCTGGGGAGGGGGGGCGACAGCCTTTCCTTGGCCCAACTAAGCTCTATCCCTATGTGCGGGTTAGCTTCTAGTTATTAATAGCTTTTAAAGATGAACATGATTACTATTGGATGAATAGTAAAAACTGTTTTGGGCGAAAATAATAATTTTCTTCATGGCCAATAACATATCCTGGATAAATATTGGATGCATTACAGAAAAGGTTCCTAAACATCTCATGCTTTACTTGAATAGTCCTTAAACTTTCCTGTCTTTTGGTTAAACCTCCACTTTGCAATAGCAAACTTTTGTGCTGGAGATGAGCAATGTCCATCTTGGCCCAAAAAAATGTCAAGGGAAAATGAAAAATTCAAAGAAAGGTCCCTAGGATCCTATACTTTAATTTAATGGCCCTTAAACTTTTTCATCTTCCAATTATCCCCCTTGTTGGTAGTAGTACTCCAGCCTCCGCTTATCAAGGTACCAACGTTGTTTTGTACCAAAATTACAAGAGCTAGAAGTGTGTTTTGCAATTATATCACACATTGGGCTCTACATTTTTTCACAATGCTACATTTTTGTCTGCGAACTTTGAAATGTTTCAAAATATGTAACCATTACATTATTTTGCAAGAAAGTGTTGGTGGCCATGCTTCCACTAATCCATGCAATGATCATAAACATGAACTACCACAATGTGCGGCTTCTATGAACCTCATATATACTAAAGTTACGATCTTTAAGAGGGCTTATGAATAGTATTCTCTTTGCCATACTTTGGTCTAATCATGATTCTGTGTTGGGTTTGGGAAGATGTCTAGACGAAAAAGGATAAATTACCTAATAGATAATTGATACGTGTGTTATGATATTATTTGGTCAAACTTTGAAATCTATATTTTTTTGATAAAATACACGATGAATCATTTAGCTTTTTTTTTTAATCTTAATTGGATATCTAGCGTTAAGATTGCCCTAACGAACTCCTTTTCTTTTTATTATGTGGTCCATTCAAGTATTTTTTGTCAAGTTCACAATTAAATTGGATGGAAAATGATGAAGTGACATTAAATAATACTAAAATAAATTTAAAATGACAAATTTAGTACTCAAACTATTTCAATCACTAATTCTAACCCTTTCAAATCAATTCTACCCCCAAACCTTAACCTTTCATCTATATTATTGCCACCTAAAAAGCTACCCACCCAGCCGTTGCCATTGACCGCCCTCCATCCACCAGCCCAGTTGCCACCATTGAAGCTGTGTGCCGTCTTTGAACTTGCGTCATTGAACCCGAACCTACAAATCATCATTGAACTTGTCGTAAAGCTCGAATTTACAAATTGTCAAACTCGATCAAGGTTGCCTCCAAGATCGAAGATGTCTTAGTGGCATAAATGATGTCTTTAAGTTAGGAACCGCATATTTGACTGTGTAGATTCCAAGGATGAAGTTGATGGCGTCCATTAAGTTGGATTTTTTGGCATCGTTGGGGCCAATAATGGCGGTGAAGTCAAAGAGAGGGGCTAATAACTTGCTTACCCTTGTAGGACTTGAAGTTTTCGAGCTCCAATAAGAGGATTTAGCCTTGTGAGATCCTGGAATGTTACCCACTCTGGGGTAATCCAATTATGGTGCCAAAACTGTACATTTATACTCCCCGGATTGGTGTGTCCTGTAGGTCATCAGAATAACACCCTTAGTATACATACTCAAGTGACCCTCTTGAGCACTATGAAAATACATGCATATTGGTCTAACCGTAACACACATATTCACATTTATGTACACCATGGTAGCTAAGAAGAAAAAACACTAGCACAAGTCTTAGTTTTGGCTTCCACACATTAAGCATTCTTACTAGGTTCTAAAATTTCAACTACTGCACCCAAACTTTCTCTAATAAACTGTATCATTCTAGCCATGTACCCCCTATTTTCTTTGCTCCATTATCAAGTAGAGACTTAGAGCAAACCAAGGAATTTTGTTTTACATCAATAGCCTACCTATGGACCAAGTTATGGATTTTTTGAATTTGGTTACAAAATTCTCACCAAATGAACAGTAATTTAGAAAACTTTGCAACGTCATATCTTTAGCTACAAGGCTCTAAATCCAGAAATTATAAATCCCAGTTAAACCTCTAGATGTTCTCTAGGTGTAGTCAAAATTTTGTACTAAGATTCATTCTACAGAGGGAGATATTCAACTTTAGGTACAGGGTCAAAATTCTGGCAACTTTTGGACCATTTTGCCCATACAATTTTTCCAAATCATTCAAACACTTCATTCACAAAGATAAATCCCTCCAAGGCTATCCCATACATGTCCAAAACACATATGAATTACATTCTTTTGCATCTAGCAACTTTATGTGGCCAAAACAGAATTTACAAGTAAGCAGCCTATCATTCACACTTAGGCAGCTTTGCACCACTTCACATACATAGCCACAACATTACTCAAATGTCCACATACTTGTCTCATTTTACATACACTACATGTACATGCATACATGCACTAAAAAATGGTCTCATTTTACAATATGTACCCTAAGTTACAGGAGTGCCTGAAATGCAATGGACTCCAGAAACAGGATGCTGGACAGCTGTTGCACAACATAATAAGTACTATCACTAAAAATACCAAATGTACTCATAAAATCACCAAAATTTTCATATCATAACTAGACACATGGAAGTTATTGTACCTAAAATTTCAGATCAAAACTTAAACGATAAAGGTCAGTTTGAATGTGATCTTTCTGCTGGACGTGAAATGGACAGAAATGGGATAAGTTTCTTGAATGAAACTTAGTAAGGGCTTATCATTAGAAACTTGAATTCCTAGATACATACCTGAAATCTAAAGACATAAAAACATAAAAACAAAGCACATATACAAAAATATAGCCATCCAAATGCACAAACAAACAGAACACAATCAAATGCAATGCTGGCAGTAATACATCATTAGGGTTAGTCCATAAACAATTAAATAAACAATATGTAATCACTATGGCGGCCCTCCTCAAGCTAATGCTTGGTCTTAGGAGGTTAATTGATCTTAGTTAGTACTAACTTTAATTGGTCTTAGTTAGTACTAACTTGGGCTCTAGAAACCCCTGTAAACACTGCCATCTTAGTGCATGAAAAATAGTAAGGCTGGAACCTTGTCATGCACTCCCCCTTAACCCATACTTGGTTCTTTGAGCTTTTTGCTATTTTCCAAGCATGGTCTTAGCTTTATGGATACTTGATTATCATCTCAAGACAGTAAACAATCATGAAACATGAAGATAAAATCCTTACCTAACCTGTGAAAGCTGATATCTTCAAGAGATACACAACAAACCTGAAAATTAGGGTTTTTCTTGTTCCTGATGCATCCGATTGCCTTCCTTTTTGATTTCTTGAGAGATTGAGCTGTGGTGTCAATGGAAGCCTATGGAGGAGCTAAGGAAGAAGGCTATGGCTGGTTATGGCCGAAATGGCAAAGGAAAGGCAAGAAATCAAGATATTTTACTTGATTTAATTAGTTTAACCTTAACCTTCACTTAGGTCATTATAAGTATGCCTTAAGCAAGGAATTTTTGGCTAATCTTTAGCCCACGTTTTTGACCTTAGAACCTGGAAATAAAAGGCTGGGATAATCCTAGAAATGACCATCTTTGACTCTTGTCAAAAGTTATCCCATCCTTAAGTTATTTTTTGGAACAATTGTACACCTAGTTGTCATAGGTTCTTAAATCATAGCTTTTGTTTCCTTTATGTAATTGAGCCTCCAAAAATTGCTTCCATAGCCTTCAAATCCTTTCAAAATCTCTCTTTTAGAGTTGTACAATTGAGTACCCAAGTCTTGAAATCTTGCAATAAGACCCATAGATTACTTGTAAAACAAGCAATCTTCTAGGGTTTCCTTTAGCACCAAGTAACCATTGTAATTTTTTAAGGAGGTGCAGATTATTTAGTTTACCCCCACATTTCATTCACTATGGTGAAAATTACACTATATAATAGTTTATAACTATTATGTCTTTATACTATAATTTTCCCATTTGTTGAGGCGGTAACATGGAAGACATGGTTATGGGTGCGAACTTGGTTACGGTTAAGGTGAGGTGTGTTTGGAAGATTGTGGGGTTAGGGTTTTGGTTCGGGGAAAGAGAAAGAGAATGAAGGGTGGTGAAGGCTTGGTGAGAGGGAACATTTTTAGGGATTTTTTAGTAGGAGGATTAAAACCGGATTGCAAAAGCGCATAATTGAAGATTCGAAGTACCAAGAGCATCCTATGTGCCAATTATAAGAACTAGAAGGGAAGATGCGAGGAGGTGCAGGGGGAGCGAGAAAGGAAGGGATTCATTTTATACAAGAAGTATAAACAATAGATTTTGGAATTTTAAGGTTCAAAATTGTTAACTGGAAAAGTTAAAAGACTACAATTGTTATTTTACAACTTATTTTAATAATTTTTTTATACCAGGTTAGCATTTTCTGTTAGAATTAACACTAGAGTTGACAGAACTAAGGCATGCAGTAGAAGAAAAGATACCTCGGTAGGACAATTTAAAGATCAAATATTCATTTAGGATAGAAAAATAAGCTAGGTGATCATTGATGGATTTTACCCATATATTTTTACCACTCTATACTAAAACGTAAAAGATGTCCTAAATATCACATTTGTGCCTTTAGCCTCCAAGAATTTAATGACTTATAGTGGATCCCAGTTTGTGCAAAATTTCAAAAACATTACTTTGATCTCATGCCATATATGTTTCTATTTATGAAATTAATTGGTCATCAATAATTTTGAAATGTTTCAATTTTTTAAAATTATTTGAATTGATCATTCCTTAATTCTAATTTAGTCATTCATAACTTTATAACCAATATAACAAATTTATTTTTTCATCGAACAACTCATAACAAAGTGAAGGTGCAGCCAGCTAGCTACTTCACAAAGACCACAAATATAAGAAAACTATAGAATCTGGAAAGAAGCTAGAAAGGTGGAGGAAACTTTCGCAAATGTATAACTCATAAAATTTTTAATGGGGTCACCAAATTAAATATCGGCCAAAAAAGAAAAGAAATTAAAGTATATTCTATTGGGTCACTTACGTTCCATTTTTTAATCACATCATTGGATTCCAATACTTTCTCAATTGAATCATTGTATCATTTTTTTTGTTTACAGATTTCACCATCTCCATTACCCGTATACCCATAGGATGAATTGTAATTTCTCCCTGACGATTACCCAAAATAACACCTTGTCCTCTTTTATTTGAGAAACATCTTAAAAGCTTGCTAAGATTTTAAGAAATCTATACTTAGTTTTATAAAAGAAAAAAAAACCTATGCTTGCCCTTGCTATCTCTTTTGGAGATTCAAACCAATAGATTAATTACACTTTAAGACCATAACTTTTAGTTCTTGTTAAAGTTTTCTCCTTAACATATAAATTACTTCATTACTAGTAATTTTTTTAAAATAATATAATACTACTATAATGCATTTATATCTATATTGTTCCCTTAAACTTACCATCTATTAATTATTTTTTTCTTATGATTCAGTTTTTATTTACTTTTTATTTTATGTACATATTTTTTTATCTTCATATTTCAAATTTTTAAATGCCACTGACTAAGAATACCATTGTTATTTTAAAAATTTGATTGTATTTATTTTTTTGGTGTTTAGAAGCTTTGCAATTGTCCTTCTCATTTCTTTTCCAAAACTTGTTATGGTAACTATTAAACCTAAAAATGAACAATGATGAGGCTTATATTTAAAATAATGTGAAAACTTCAAAAAATTTATTTGTTTCAATTAATACATCATTGGTCCTTTTGTTGTAGTTTTAGTTTTATATAATCGTTCACTACTTAATTATTTTGTTGAATAAAAGAAGCTTGTTCAACAAAATGCTTATTGATTCTTTATCAGTTTTCGAGGTGCTCAGTTGATATTTGGTCATAATTCTTTAACTTTATCTTTAATATTAAATGAAATTGAGACCGCTTACTCTCTTTTGAGTTATAATTCACTAACCCTTCATATTTATATTCTTTTGTAAAGTCTTCTCTATCATTATCTTTGCTCAAAAAGTGGTGCTATTTGATGAATGTCACTGCTTTTTGTTGTACTTTGTCTTCTAGCTGTTACCATTACTAAAAAAACTAGTGTCTTTTTTAATTAAGGAAATGAAGAAACATTTTTCTAAGTAACAGTTTCTTAAAAAATAATTAATCAATAAAAAAAATATAAAACTAAAATTACATCGAAATGACTAAATGTCTCATTGATTTGAACGAAATGCACTATAAAATTTCCATATTGTTAAATAAGCATTATCATTTTTGCTTTAATAGTTGACATAACTAGTTTTGAAAAAAGCAAGGGAGATATAAAGTGATAACATTTTTTTTAAACCAAAATGATGTTATTAATTGTAGGTGATAAAAAAAATGGAAGATATAAAAAAAGAAAGTACATACAAATAATGAAAAGTAAATAAAAACTGAATCATAAGGATAAAATTAATTATATGATAAGTTAAAAGGAAAAATATATATAAATATGTTATGCCATTTAAAATATACAAGTAATGAAGTAGTTTATATGTGAAGCAAAAAACTTAAACAAGAACTAAAAGTTGGGGTCTTAGAATATAATTAATACATTGATTTTAACCTCCAAAATAGATAGTATCAAGTTAATAAAACAGGTTAATGCATTGATTTTAACCTTCAAAATAAATTATAAGTCTTGTTTTCCTGAAAGCTCAGGAAGCTTTTACGAGGTTTTTGAAATAAAATGGGCAAAGTAATTTTAGGTAAATATTAAGAAACAAATTGTAATTCTCCCGTGCATATAACTATTATACCTTAACATTAAATAATGAAGCTTATAAATTCACATATACTATATAAGAGCATAATTATAAAAAAATATTTTTTTAGAAGAAAACGCAAAAGATGTTCTAATTTAGCATTTTTTATGCCATTGGTCAAATGACTAGAAATTTATATTAAATATGAAGAAGGTGGACAAGATATCCATATTGTGTAGAATGTAAGAGACATATGTTCCATTTTTAGCTCTTAAATTTGGACATTTCTTCCCACTTAGCTTATTAACTTTATCTAATTGTGTTTATTTATTGGGTCCACAAATTTCCCATATCTTTGAATTAGAAAAAGAAAAGAGTAGCAGCAAAAGTTCAATAGCTAGATAGAAAAATTTATGAAGTTAAAGGGTAAATATTTATGAAAATTATAGGGTTTATTAAAAAATTAAGAAACTTTAATTAATTAATTAATTGTACCTTATTAATATGTTTTTTCAGGAAAAAAGGGTCCATAAACCTTATATTCCAATGTTGTTTAAACTTTAAATACTGGAACCATATACAAGGGTATATTCCTGATTCCTTACCATGTCCAAAGCTTTTCGGTTTAATCACTTTTTTTTGGGTGTTGGACCACCGCCTCTTTCTGAACGTAGACCGCGACAATGAATGCACGGTTGAGAACAAGAGGTTGCGGAGAAGTGAAAGAGTCATTATATCATCCACCATGGTATAGTCTACTACCAACAGCGAAATTAACGGTATTAAGTAGTTATTATTAAAAAAAGAGAAGTTACCATTTAAATAAAATATATATAATTATAGAGTAAATAAGGTAGTTATTATTAGGGAAGAGAGTTGCCATTTTAAATAATTTTTTATAATCATAAAATAAATAATGCCTAAAATTTTAATTATTTATGTAGAGAAAAAATCTATCATTTTCAAATGAAAATGCTAGCATCTTCACAATTTTGGCTTGTAGTATATGTGGAATTGATATCATATATTGGCTGAAGTGGTGTTTAGAATTGTTGGTTTGGTGTTTATAACTATTATTCTAGTATCTAGTACTACTTTTTTATGTCTAAGTATATTACATTGATGTAGTCTAGTGTCCAGTACTACTATTCCAGTGTCTAGTACTAGTGTTCTAGGTGTCTAGTTATACTTTCTATTTGTAATTATGTTAGATTAATGTATAAATTTATTAATTTAGTATCTAAGACTAATGTTCTGGTTTCTAGAACTATTTTTTTAGTGTCTATGACAATTTTTATAGTGTCTAATTATGTTAGTTTCGTATTTAAATTTATCAATCTGATGTATAAGACTATAGGCAAAAATCTTAAAAATGATATGATTATCTTCTTATTAATTTTAAATTCAAAATATTATAATTATCTATAAAATATAAAATCAATATACACTTAGAGAGGGACAGAGAGAGAGAGAGAGAGAGAGAGAGAGAGAGAGTGAAAAAGAAGAAGAAGAATTAGATTAGGTTAGGTTGTAATTGTTACATAAAAATTGTACATTGTTTTAAATTATCACGATCGTGGAAAATGATTCTTGTTGTTTAATGGAGATAATGAGATATGGTTATCTTATTATTAATTTTAAATTTAAAATATTATAATTATATTTCCAATTAATTAAAAAATTTAAAGTCAAAAAGTTATCTTATCTATCTAATATTAACACCGTTAGAGTTCTATCCAATGATGTACGTCCACCAGGGTGGATGCAAGAAATTCCCAAAGTCAAATATCATTCTCGGAAACAATAAATATATGAAAGCAATACTTTGGGTTGTCTTTTCACTTGGCAGTGTCTTAGTTTATTGTAATTTAAGTTAATTAATTTTAAAATAATTTATTTTTATTTTTATATTTTATTTATCTAAAACTAATTTTAATTAAAATATAGTATTATGTAGTTAAATAATGGGGAAGTTACAAAAACCCCCCCCTGTGGTTTGGTCAAACCTACAATTTGCCCATCTATTTTGAGAAACCTACACTTTGCCCCCTATGTTTTTTATCCTGCCTGATAACAATTTCTAAAACTATATTTAAACTCTACGATAATCATTTTTCAGTAATTTTAATCTGTCCAATATTTTTTTATAGTTAATAGATATTTTAAACTATCAATTTTTCCTTTCTGTAAATATACTTTCCCACATGTAATTATATATCAGTATTTTTTAAAAGTCAGTTTGCTGTGAAAAAATATAAAAAATCTTGAAATTACTAGAGCATTATTACCATATAGTTTAAATATAGTTTTAGAAGTTGTTATCGGGCAGCATAAAAAATATAGGGGACAAAGTGTAGATTTCTCAAAATAGATGGGCAAACTGTAGGTTTGACCAAACCATAGGGGGGTTTTTGTAACTTTCCCTAAAATAATTCATTAAAAATACAATTTTTGTAATCTTATTAAATTTTTATAAATTTTGTTAGTTTAAGGAATTAAAAAAAATTCATAAAAATTTAACAACATTATAAAAATTTACTTTGAAATGGATTATTATATCTACATAATATTAGCTTTCAAATGAAATTAATTTTAAATAAAAAAAATATAAAAATAAAAATAAATCAGTTAATTTAAGTTAAAATAAATTGGCCATTGATATCCATTGGCCCATTTGCTTCGGTCTTATAAAATCAGTGCAATTATTGGTATATATGGTTTAGAACAATACTGATTACTGAGATATGATATAACATAGAAATAGAATTTTAATGTGTTTGTGTGTAATATTTGTTAGAATTAACAAATAATGTAGATGAAATAATATTACATTTGATGTTTATTGCATATTAGTGATTATTAGTGGTATATGTGTGAAAATACAAAAAATTGGGGATCTTAAAATATTAAACCAACTCCATCGCCGGTCAAAACATGCGTATGTGCTTTAGTTCCGTAAGCCACCCTTGACTAAGGGTAGACTAGTCCACTGCCTTAAGCTCTTGTTTGTTCTTCAATCATGCAAAGGTAACTTACGAACTCTGACTAACAAAAAAAAAAGTCAGTTTTTTTTTTTGTACATAGAAACATCGTACGAGTATTAAAGTAAAAAAAAAAGTAAGAGATATTTATAATATAGATAGATAGGAAAATGTTTATTTTTCCAGAGTCTAAAAGATACTTGAACTAACTTTAAACTACATTGTATAGAAAAGTGACAAAGATAGGAGTCTACTCATTACCTCACACTTCTCATGGTATCCCTCCACCACTTTGTTAGAGTGGTTAGGACAAATGAGTTTTATATCATGCCATATAATCTGTTATTTGCTTACATAATATTTCTTGTTTACTGTTGTAATATTCTAAATAATGAAAAAGAAAGAAAAAAGTCGCTTCACCATAAGAAACCTGATTCTACACATATATCATTATATTTTTTGGTCCTTGGGATTTAAATTATTTAGGCTCAGGTATAATTTATTTTACTCTGGCCTGCCGCCTCTGGTTCTTCAACATATATCATTATTTCCCACCAGTTGTATCTTAATGGTCAATTTTAAAAAAATTGACTTTTAGTAGCATGTCAGTTAAAGAAAAAAACAATAGTTACTATTTTAGTCACTTCTTCACCATAAATTGCCCCTGTTTCCCCTGTTTGCCTTAGGCCTCTACTTCTTCTTCTCAGCCTTGCTCCTTTCCCCGAGCTTCTTCTTCTTCCTCCAGCTGCTTCTTCTACTTCCTCTAGCTTTCGGTCTCTCCTTCTTCTTCCTCCTCTAGCTTCTTCTTCTTCTTCCTTTGGCATTGTGTCTCACCTTATTTTTCCTCCTCCAGCTTCTTATTCTTAGCCTTGCTCGTTCTCCTTTTTCAATTATTCTTTTTCTTATTAATTATTATCTATCTCATATTTATAATAATTATAATAATCACAATAAAAATTAAAATGTTATTTATTTAAAACAATAAATATTTAATACTATTATATTAATGATAGGAAATGTTTTAAATCAAATATAACAAATAAAAAATGAAAACTTAAAAAACATAAACAAAGTTAAGCGACTGACTTTCAGTTGCATGATCTGACTGAATTTCAGTTGCTATTTGTGATTGATATCAGCAATTGCTTATTTAATGTGTATCCAAAGAGATGCGACTACTAGTTTCAGTGGCAACATTCAATTGCAACTTAGTTGCACGTGCTACTATATATTATGTGACTGACTTATTCAGTTGCATATCAATTGCATCATATATGACTAACTTTGATTGTTTCTTCAGTCATTAATGCTCTTCCACCTTGTAGTGATTGGGCTACTTGAATTCACCAACTTGGAATTCAGGTCGACCTTTTGCAATCTCTTTAAACAATGCCACGACCATGACCTCTAGACACTACTTAGTGTTGCCATCAGTAGCGAATCCAGGATTTTTATAAATGAGGGTCCGAGTTCATACATAATTATTAAACTCTAATATTTAATGATGAAACTTATAAGTTCACATATACTATAATGTAATGATAAAAAAAATTAGAAGAAAATTTGAAAAAAGCTCTAATTTATCCTTTTTTTTTTCTATCATTGGTTGAACTACTAAAAAAATATATAAACTATGAAGAAGATGAGTGAAATATTTATGTTATATATAATGTAAGAGATAAAAATATTTTCACCCTTATAAATATATATATATATATATTCTACTTAGCATATTAACCTTATCTTTTATCAAATTAGTTTGGCAATTTTTCTTTTGAATTAAAGAAAAATAGTGGGAAAAAAAGTTCTAAGCCTAGATAGGAAAATGAATGAAAGTTGAAGGACTAATGTAGAACTTTTTCCTTTATCTTAATTGTCAGTAAGTATTATAAAAATTATGGGGGTTTACTAAAAAATTTAAAGAGTCTAATTACTTAATTATATATACGTTATTAATATTTTTTTTTAAAAGGAGGTCCATGGACCTCCATAATTACCACATGATCCGCCTCTGGTTGCCATTTCGAACCGGTACGTGTGCCTTGTTGGGTTTTTCCACAACAAGGTGAGCGGGAGGTAATCAAGAGCAGCATGTATAACATTTCTCATGTCAATAATTCTCTGGCCATGTTGAAGAAGATTCTGGCCATTGACAATTAAACTATCCTGTACTTGCTATGGTGGTCAACAGGGGCGGACCTACGTAGGGGCACCCCCCCAAATTTTAAAAAAATTTAAATATAGGTACATAATTGGTTAATTCAAGAGAAATTAGGGACTGGAAATGTATTTTTGCCCCCCGGAAATATTGAAAGAATATGAAGATGGGGGGCAGTAAGGTAGGCGCTAAAGAAAACAGTTACCAAATGAGTAATTATTCCCTCTAGTCTTAAACAGATAGATATTCTAACATGGAAAAAATGCACTATTAGTCCTCCAAAAGTTTCAACTTGTACGAGTTACATCCTAATCTTTTAATTAGTACGAATTACTCCCAATCTCCAGCCTTACCTTGCCGCGATACCGTCCCTCTCCTCCGGGTTTAGTCGACTCTCCTCCGGGCTCGTCCCCCCGAACCGAAAATCCTAGTTCTGCCACCGGTGGTCAACTCGTTAGATGCCAAAGTTTCTATATAGAGAAGGCTTACTAAAAAAGCTTAGTTTTTCCCTCTTTAGGCGTAGCGGTAGTTGAGGACTTTATATATACGATTCACAGGAAAGTGTAGCTTCCAAAATAGGAGGATAATTGTTGATTTTGCTAATAAAATCATAGATGTTTTTATTATTTTTCAACATAAAAGAAAATGAATTACCCTCTTTTACAAGCCATCAAATGGGCTATTTATTATAACAGGGTCATAGCTTACTATTGTTTAGGCCACATATTTCTTCATTTTCATAGAAGCGATAGTATCTTTAAAAAAGTGATTATTTTCATCGCACAAACATGTTACAAAATTATGCATTCATATATAGAGTAACAAGCCCCATCATTAATTAGATCATACGTCAGCAAATTTTCGTTTTGATATAATTGTCCTATAAAGGAGTAATTTTATTCTGTTTGAAACAAAAATAAAATAAAATAAAATCTTTATTCATTTTTAAACAGAAAAGTAATTAGACTCTGCAAGGCCCGTCTCCGCAAATATATATCTGAACTGAACCCAACAAGGAGCATCAAGATTAAGCCTAGCTCCCACGCCAATCTTCTAGCCAACATATGGAGCAGCAATTCTTTTCATCTCCTGCTCTTTTCACTTTCCTTGCCTTCCTGTTCGTGCTTGTCAAGATTTGGAGCCATTCCAAGACCAGACCAAAGCTGCCTCCTGGCCCTAAAAAGCTGCCCCTGATAGGTAACCTCCACCAACTGAGAGGCCTGCCACATCATGACCTGAGGGACATGGCAGCCAAGTTCGGACCCCTCATCCATCTCCAGCTCGGGGAGATCTCCACAATCCTCGTTTCGTCCCCTGAAATCGCTGAACAAGTCATGAAAGTTCACGACCTAAACTTTGCCAACAGGCCTGATTCACTCACCACACGTGTTCTTAGCTACAACCATAACGACATCGCGTTTGCTCCTTACGGGGAGTACTGGAGACAGATGAAGAAGCTGTGCACCGTCGAGCTTCTCAGTGCGAAGCGCGTGCAGCTGTTTCGGTCCATACGGGAGGAGGAGGTCTCGAATCTCACGAAGGACATCGCTGCTCAAGCAGGCTCACCGATCAACCTCAGCAGGATGCTGTTTTCTCTGATGTACCAAGTCACTTCGCGGGCGGCGATAGGCTCAAAAGGGAAGCAAGAAGAGAAGTTCATGCGTGCTACGCAGATTATAACCGAGATGAATTCGGGTTTCAGCATCTGTGATGTGTTCCCTTCCGTTAAGGTGCTTACATGGATCACCGGACGAAAAGCTTCCGTTGATAAGATATTCAAGGCAGCTGATTCGATTCTTGAAGACATAGTAAATGAGCACATCGCACAGAGGGAAGCAGCGAGGTGCGAGCTCGAAGATGATTTGGTTCACGTTTTCTTGAGCATTAAGGATCGCGGAGAGCTTGAATTTCCCTTCACAAGAACCAACATCAAATCTGTCATCCTAGTAAGTGATTGGCTTTACCTTCTCATGATGATCACTAGTTTGTGGTGATGTTGGAGGGGCCCTCAAGTTACATGAACTTAGAGGATTGCTATATGAGCTAGATTGAAAGTTCGTAGTTTTTTATTTTGAATAGTAGTTACGGAGTGTTAGAACCTTTTTTTTAATTTGTTTTTTTATTGGTGGAATTCGCTCTACCTTCCTTATCACATGCGTAATTGTTTTAAGTTTCACATGTTATTGGCTGCCTCGTCTTCTAAGTCCAGTTGACTAGCTGGTCATTAACGTGTGCAACTTTTATTTATTCATCTTACAGCAGGTCCTACTTGGTGGGGCTGAAACATCATCCACAGCAACAGAATGGGCAATGTCAGAAATGCTGAGAAATCCAAACGTTTTGGAGAAAGCACAAGCGGAGGTGAGGCAGGTCGTAGGGACCAAAGGAGCCGTAGATGAAGACGACATTAAAGAGCTAAACTACTTGAAATCAGTCATCAAAGAAACCCTAAGGCTCCATCCACCCCTCCCACTTCTACTTTTCAGAACAAACACAGACAAGTGTGAGATCAGTGGGTATGACATCCCAGCCAAGACCCAAGTCATAGTGAATGCCTGGGCAATTGGGAGAGACCCCAAGTGTTGGACTGATCCGGAGACTTTCAATCCTGGGAGGTTCGAATGCAACTCGTTGGATTTTAGAGGCATGGATTTTTCTTTTATCCCGTTTGGTGCTGGGAGGAGGATTTGCCCTGGGATTGCTTTCGGGGTGGCCAATGTGGAGCTCCCACTCGCCAATTTGCTCTACCATTTTGATTGGGCATTACCTGATGGCCAGAAATACCAAGATTTGGACATGACTGAGAGTTTTGGTGCGTCTGTTAGAAGGAAGTCGGACCTGCTTTTGGTTCCAACGTTACGTGAAGTCTCCGCATCACACAACTATCAGGCTTGACATTTCATATTACATATAATATTAGTAAAAACACGTCCGTAAAACTGAAATTCCAGTAATTCCTTTCTTGTCGGTTATCAAGGAAGTGGAAGCAAAAAGTGAACGCATAAATAATGATCTCAAGAATAGTATGGAATGTAATACGTATTACACATAAGCTCTTATTGATTATGTGGTTGTTTGGTCCATCAAAATTTAAAGAGATTCTGCTTTTTTGCTTGCCAATTTGTTTTGTCTTAGTTCAAATACATTAACGCGTTATTGGACTATTTGTTAATTGCCCCTGAAGTCACACTTAATAATTACAATCAACTTTTCACCCAGCTATACCCTGCTTAATTCACCCCATCCTTCAACCTTGCCTACTCCCACCACTTCTATTCCCCATCGAGCCGTTGCCCAACCACATATCCCTCCTCGTCTGTCCTCCCATAGCCCCTTATACAAGTGCTAACAATTGCCTTCCCACGCCCTTGTCTGGCAATGCCCATGCTGTGGCTAAAGAGCGATGGGTCTAGTTGGTTGTGAATGGGGTCGGCTAAAGTGGGCAGACTAAAGAGCGGGATCAAGCTATTGAGACTCAGGATGAGTGAGTAACGGGGGCTAGCAATGCAGGGGTTGAGTGGTGTAGACTATGGCGTAGAGGTAAGCATGGGTTTCAAAACCCAATCCGAACTCTTCCCATTGGATTGTGTAAAAATAGATCATGGTTTGTGGGTTGGTTCTACATATAAAAGAACCGATGATTTTTTGATTGATTCTAGTTCCATATGGAACTAACCCGATGTATATATATAATTATATAATAAAAATTATAGTAATATACATACATACATACATACATACATGAAGAATTATGATGGTCATCTTATGTTTTTATATTAAATTCTTAAACTGATATCCCAAATTAAAACAATATGAAAATTGTTGGATCATTTATGAAATTTTTCCATATTCACTTATCACTTTCATTCTTAGACTGACTACTTCTAGATCATTTTGTTTTCGATCTCTCTATTCGAACTACTTTCTATGATACAATCCTCATGTTTTTTTCCATTTATGAGCCATACGAAATTGAAAATTTATAACATCAACATATTTTAGATTTTGATACTGAAAAAGATGATTTTAAAAGCTCAACTTTCCATGTTAAATACTATGTTAATGTTGGAATTATTGGAGGGAAGTAAATTAATTGAGATGAAAAATATTACACAAGTAACTCTTTTAAATCATTTTGGTATTAACATTTTAAACTCTTTTGAACATGTTTAAGTACATGTAATTAACTGTTAATTTAATTGTACATTATATTGAATATTTTATAAATTGGCTATAAATGTAATTTTATTTAATTTTGGTGTTATTATAAATATATAATATAAACAAAAAAAAAACATGAAAATCAGAACTGAAAAACTCAGAACCACGGTTTTGGTTCTTGATTTTCGTGTTGGGTAGAAAAATTTTGGAACTGATACATTTTCAAGTTAGTTCAATTCTACCATAAAATTAAATCAACCTAACTCATACTCACCTTTAGTATGGTGGTGATCACATAGTCTCAAAAGCCGATGGGATATGACTGTAAATATTGACATATTAGAAAGTTAGTAATTTAATTAAAAATGAGTCTCCCAAATTCGTGTGTTTGACCCAAATAACCCATTAATGCAAGCACCTATTAATGCGAACATGAGTCGTTCGTTGCTTCAATGTTCTGTCACTTTACTACTTTTCCACTACCCGTTTCATGTGAATGAACAAATCAGGTCCCACAATAAATGCCCCCAATAATCCATTCCTATCCAAACCTATTTGCTCACGAGGGGCATTGTCCACAATATGAGACCCTGGGATATATACCAAATTTCAGGGTAAATTGCACGCATTATTCCCAACCTTTTAATTCTGTTTCTGTTCTAGCCCTAACCTTCATTTTGTTCGTTGCGCCTCCCTAACGTGGCTAAAACGTTTTATTTTGAACCTTTTTTGGATGGAATCCATTATATTGGATGGAAAATGACACGTCAACATAAGATTGTAGGAAAAATGTTTGTTTTAACCCTTGTAAAAATTTTCATTGCCAAAAAAAGCCATAAAATTTTCAAATCTCTTTCTCCTTTCTTCCCAACGGTGCCATCTTCGGTGGCCCCATCTTCAGCCTTCCTCTTCTGCCTCTCCTACGACAACCTTGTACTCCATTCGCGCACCCACTTCTCTGATTCCCTCTCCCCACCGCCATCCAGATACCTCTTCCGATTTCCTTCCCTAATTCCTGTTGCGATACCCGTTCACCGTTGCGATCCAAAACACACCAACATCAACATGCCGAGAAATGTTTGCCACGCCGATTGGAGTCACGCCGTCGTATCTAACATGAACAGAGCACCGGCCATTGGAGTCACGCCGATTTAGCGCTTGGGTCATCTCCTTCCACTGCCACGATTTCTTCCAACCCTTGAATCTGCCTCGATCGGATCACCGGCCATGAACACATTCGCTTAAATCGGAAAGTCATGTTGGGCTCCTACGAATCGCGAATGCCTGGAATGATTACCAACCAAATTAGTGGGCGACAGCTATGGGGTGAAGGGTTGCTCAACTTGGCGCGGCGACGGGGCAGCACTTGGTGGAGCACTGCTGCTAGGAGTATCAAAGAATCGGAGAAAAGGCAGACGGAATAGGAGAAGAGGCAGATGGAATCGGTGAAGAGGCAAACGGAACCGGATAACAGAACGAAGATCGTCGGCGCTATTGAGGCGACGACGGTGCTTGATTAGGTTGCCCAGATGCACTGCTTGATTAGGAGCGAAAGAAGGCAGAGAGGATGGAGATGAGGGAGGAGACGGAGAGGAGGGAGGAGGCAGAGAGAAGGGAGAGGAGGGAGGAAGGGGAAGGGCGAGGAGAAGAGATGAGAGTGGCGGCAGGTGAGGGAGGCAAACAGCGAATAGGTTGTTCCAAGAGGGAGGCAGAGATGACGAGGAAGAAGCATGAGGGGTTTCTTGCTAGATTTGAAAATTTTAAAGCTTTTTTTGGTAAAGAGAAATGTTTATAAGGGTTAAAACAAACATTTTCCCTACAATCTTATGTTGACGTGTCATTTTCCATCCAATATAACAGATTCCATCCAAAAAAGGTTCAAAATGGAACGTTTTAGCCACGTTAGGGAGGCGCAACAAACAAAATGAATGTTGGGGTTAGAACAGAAACAGAATTAAAAGGTTGGGGGTAATGCGTGCAATTTACCCCCAAATTTCATAAGCAATTTGGGACCTGTCAATCACTTCGTAAAGTGCAATTTCATCTTTTATTTCTGACCATGACGTCAACAGTGTTTGATGACTTTTAAGCGTATATAGCTACAAATTGTCAAAACAAGTGCAATTTATTAGCTGGTTTGGTTTGCTTCCAGAATCAACTGTTCGTAATTGTGATTGCAAAAAAAATAAATAAATAACTAAGAGAATCAACTGTACGTAATTGTGGTCAGTGCCTTGGTAAAATAGTTTTAACGTTAGGGATGCATGGCTGAGGCTGGAATTTAAACTTTATCTTTGTTAATTTTTCTTTAAACGTTAAATGCATTAATTTGGTGGCTTTTCATGTTCTAGAAAAACAAGCATAGGTCTCTTTTTGCAGACTTATGTGTTTTGGATTTATAATTGTGAATAACCAAAAGAAAAATGAAATTTTACGTAATTGTGACTGTAATAAGTGCTGTTGAATTGGAGTGCAACAGAACTGTACTAGACTGTACACGGCAAATTCATTTTTCTATATAGCTTAATATCATTTTAATATTGAAAAATTTACTATTTTTGTGGCCAATAAAAAATGAATATTGTATTATTTCTTTTGTGATCTTCTAGATAAAAAAAATACTAGTAATACATTTTTACACATTTCATTAGAAAACGAGTAATGTGGTAGTTTTCATTTCAACTTAATTGGACTTAACTAATGCATCATTCATATATGGGTCAGGTTGAAATATAAATTTACCCCTCCTACCTATTTCCACACTAAACCAGCTTTTTCTAAGCATAGCCACTGACAGTGTCCCTCAACCCACCCATTAATCTCATTACCACTTTGCCAGACCAATTCTATCCGGCAGATCTATCCAACCAAAGTCTGCTGGAATGGATCTTTCCAACCAAATCCACCAGAACAGTATAAATAAGCTCAAATAGATTATGTGAACACATAAATAATGATGTCTAAAACAGTATGTAATGTTATACATATTACACATAAGCTTCTATAGATTATGTGGTCGTTTGGTTGATTAAAATTTAAAGAGATCCTGAATTTTTCTCAATATGTTTTGACTTAATGCAAACACATTAATGCGATATTTGGACTGTTTGTGAATTGCCCCTAAAGTTGCAATTACTTACAATCAACCTTTCACCCAACTCCACCGACTTTGCTCCATCCTTTAGCCCTGCCCACGCCCACCACTTTCGCCCCCTACCAAGCCGTTGCCCAACCACATCTCTCCCCGTCTGCCCTCCCATCAGCCCCTCTACAAGCGCGATTGCCTTCCCATGCCCTTGCCCGGCAATGCCCATAATGTGGCTAAAGCGCGATGGATCTAGTTGGTTGCGATAAGGTGGGAAGCAGGGTCGGGCAAACTGGGCAAGCTGAAATTGGGAAGGTCAAGAGCAAGAGCTGGCAGGAGTAGCGGGGAGGCTAGAAGAGCGGGATCTAGCCGTTGAGTCCAAGGGTGGCCGGGCAATGGAGGCTGGCGATGCACGGGTTGAGTGGTGTGAAATGTGGTGGTGGTCGCATGGGAAAGGAGATCTGGTGGGAAAGGTTAGCAATTCGATTAAAAATGAGTCTCCCAATGCCCATTTGCCTCGGTCAATGTAAAATCAGTGCTATATATGGTTTAGAACAATACTGGGATATGGTATAACATAAAAATAGAAATTTAATGTATATGTGTGTAATATTTGTTAGAATTAATAAATAATATTGATGGAATAATATTACATATGGATAAATTCAGATAAAAACTAGACATTTATTAGTTTGAGAGTCATGTTTATTGCATATTAGTGATTATTAGTGGCATATGTGTGAAAATAAAAAAAAAAATTGAGGATCTTCAAATATTAAACCAACTCCATCGCCGGTCAAAACATGTGTATGTGCTTTAGCTTGTCCGTAAGTCAGCCTTGACTAAGGGTAGACTAGTCCATTGTCTTAAGCTCTTGTTTGTTCTTCAATCATGCAAAGGTAACTTACGAACAAACATATCTGACTAAAAACAAATTAGTTTTTTTTTAATACACAGAAACACCTTTACAAGTATTAAGTTAAGATATATTTATAGAATAAGTTAGAAGGAAAATATGCATTTTTTTAGGGATCAGAAGACATTCAGATCAGCTTTAAACGACATTATATAGGAAAGTGGATGAGATAGAAATTAAACTCCTAATAGGTGTCCATTAATCATTTTACCAAAAGTGGTTGGGACAAATGAGTTTTAAATCATGTAGTATAATTTGTTATTTGTTTATATAATATTTCTTATTTGCTGTTGTATTATTCTAAATAAATAAAAAAAGAAAAAAATGTCACTTCACCGTACGAAACCCGATTCCACACATATATCATTATATTTTTTTTACTCTTGGATTGGAATTATTTAGGGTTAGGTATAATTTATTTACTTTGGCCCGCTGCCTCTGGTTCTTCGGCATATACCATTATCTTAAGTTTTCCGCTTTTCTTTGGATGACTAAAAGCTAACATTAAAACCACAAAATAGAACTACACCAAAATGTTAAATGTGTTTGCCCTTCTCATGGGGGCAATAGACAGAAGCTAAATAGACATCATTAGCAATCGCCTGGGAGCTCAAAGCAGGAGGATCTCCATCAGCTGGAATTCTAGCAGATGTGGATGCCCTAGAGTCCAACATAGTAAATATCCCTGAAGAAGTCTGGCTTATTATTAAAATACATAAAATTAGTGGGGGGTCATAGTTGCTCCAACCTTAATTGGCAAGGCCATCGGTGGCCTTATTAGTCCCCCTAGGTTGATGCCCAAGTCGTGTGTGGCATCCATTTGCATGATTAACCAGGCCCTCAAAACAATAGCATGTGAGTTTTGGGAATTGGTCCGTGGCGTTACAGGGGAATCAGATTACAAAGTTGTTTGCTGTCACATTTTGTCTGCGCTCCAACACAACTTTACCGGGTAAAATCCAAATTTGGTCCCTTAACTATTCAGTTTGTCCTAAACGGGTCCCTTAACTCTAAAAGTGCCTATTGAGGTCCCTTAACTCAAGCGACGTGTCCAATTTGAGTCCCATCTGTCAATTGAGCCGTTATTTTGGATGAAACTTGCTTATGTGGCACCCAAAATGCCATGTGGCACTCATAATGTCACGTGGCTTCCTCTTTAATTGAAATAGGTGATTATTTTGTATAGAAATGAAAAAATTTGAGTTAAAATTGACACAAATAAATAACCATAGGACTTCAAATGTAAATAGCCCAACACTTTCGCCGGTGGATCTCTCTCCTCTCTTTCTCTCACCGGTGGTTCTTTCCATCGCCGATTCCGTTTCCGTCACCATTGTAATTTAGTTCACCGTCTTCATCACTGTCGTGATTTAGTTCATCGTCTCCGTTTTCCGTCGCGATTTTCTCCTCTGTCACCATCTCCGTCGCGATTCGTCTTCCATCGTGATTTCCTCTTCTGTCACCATCTCCGTCGCGATTCATCTTCCTTTGCGATTTCCTCCTCCGTCACGATGCGTCTTCCGTCGTGATTTCCTCCTCCGTCACCATCTCCGTCGCGATTCGTCTTCCTTTGCAATTTCCTCCTCTGTCGCGATGCGTCTTCCCTCGTGATTTCCTCCTCCGTCGCGATTCGTCTTCCTTTGCGATTTCCTCCTTCATCGCGATTCATCTTCCGTCGCGATTTCCTCCTCTGTCATCATCTCCGTCCCGATTTCGTCTCCGTTCACTATCTCCAGTGGTCCGCCTCCGTCCCATCCATCTTCGTCTCCGTTCACCATCTCCGTCCATCTTCCTCTGCCGTCAAATCCAACACCATCGTCTACGGCGAGTTAGTCTAACAATTGGGGCTAATCCATGTTTTAAGCCCCAAGATTTTGTGTTTGTGTCAGTTTAGGTTTAATTTTTTCATTTTTATACAAAATAATCACCTATTTCAATTAAAGAGGAAGCCACGTGGCATTATGAGTGCCACATAGGCAAGTTTCATCCAACATAACGGCTCAATTGACGGATGGGACTCAAATTGGACACGCCACTTGAGTTAAGGGACCTCAATAGGCACTTTTAGAGTTAAGGGACCCGTTTAGGACAAACTGAATAGTTAAGGGACCAAATTTGGATTTTACCCCAACTTTGCCTATCTTTAAACCTTCATAAAGACTTTATAATTCTGCCAGAAATTAGGACAGTAGGGTTACTACTTGACCTAAGTTACATAATTATTCTATTTTGAATTGTCTCTTTCGCTTCCGCTCTCTCACTCTCACTTCAAATTTCGATTGCCGCTCCTATTTTTATTTTCATAATATTTTTATTTATTTAAATTTTAAAAAATGATTCTTTTTCTATTCATGCTCTCTCTCATTATTCCCATTTTTTCGGACACTTATATGTAACTTAATACTTAACAACTTTCTTAACACAAATAATTGCAACATGTTCCTGGTGATCTCCAATAAGAACACCGGCACTAGCCATCGCTGTCATAGGGTTTGGAGCTTTACCAAATGAAAGTTGATTACGCATGTTACTTCATAAAAAAAAGTTGATTACGTATATGTAAAGATCTTTATTTCCTTTTGATTTGGCTTAAACCCGGTAGGTACTGCTTTGTTTTCTTTGGTCGGCCATCTACATGTATGTCCTTTTGTTGCATTTTAGCTCTGGGCCGGCCGCTTACGAACGAACGGTCAATGAATCTGTTGCGGCAAAAAATTCAATCATGATAATTTTGTCACTTTCTCGCCTTTCTGTTGCGGTGATACTATAATACTTTTAGGAACTTTTTTTAATATTTTGAATGAAGAAAGGCCTAACTTAAGGATTAGCCCCCAAACTTGCCCAACTCGAGCAAATTGGTCTAACACTCAGAACTCACTTAAACTTAGCCCCTTAACTTTGAAAAGCTATGCACTTCAGTCCAATTGGTATAGTAACTAACGAATGGCATTTGTGTGAGGTTGAGGTGGGGGTAGGTGTCTGAGGTGGAGAACAGAAACTTGAAGTTAGACAAAAGTAGGACCAATTGAAGCTGGAGATGTCTTCGTTGAAGAAGAAGGAGGAGGGGCAGGAGTTGGGGCCCAAGGCGGCGTGCAAAGGGCGTAAGGACTCAGGGCAGCTGGGGGACAAGACGTTGTAGTAGCGGGCAGAGCCGAAGACATCGTGCGACGTAGCTCCAATCAGAGCTGATGGAGCTGAAGACGATGCAATGGTGGAGGAGCCGATGGGACCAATACGACTTCGAAGGCAATCGAGAGGAGAAGGCAAAATCGAAGGCGAAATCTGACTGCGAAAATGGAGGAGGAAGGTGACGACGAAACCTGTCTCTTGCAGTTTGTCAGCACCTCTTCCTGGACCTCATGCACCTCAGGCGTTCCAGCCTACACCAGCCTACACCCAGGTTTTGCAGTGCAATTGCTCTGATCCGTCCAAAGCCTCGCCATCGCTGATGATCTAGGCCATGAGAAGCGCAAACTGCCACTTCTCTAGTCCCACCAAAGATCGTTGGAAAATCGCCCGGAGGAGAAGAAGAGAGCAGACGATCAAATCGCAGCTTCTCTAGCCCCTTATATCTTTTATTTTCACATGTTTTAGTCCCTAAGTCTCTCTTTTTTTTTGTCAGTTAGGCAGGCCTAGCAACAGCATTCCATCTAACGTCGTTCATTGTTTACAGTACCTAGTACCAATTGGACTAACTTGTATAGTTTTTTAAAGTTTAAGGATCAATATTTACTGAGTAGTGAGTCATAGACCCACTCTCTCAGGTTGTCTAAGTTCAGGGGCTAAATCCATAGTTTGGCAAAAAAAAAAAAAAAAAAAAAAATAACAAAAACTGTTGCTTCACCAAATGAAACATCATTCGGCATTAACCATTATTGATTCTTTTTCTCTTTGGATGGAGAGAAGGAACACGATGCATCACCACTTATATCTTCTCTATTTTGTCTAACAGCTTTTTTCATGGGTCTGTGAGGCAAATGATATTTAAAAAAACATTGAGACAATTTGTAAGAATGACAACAACATTAAACTTTATATCAATAATCCAAAATACGGTGTAAAAAATTACCACCATCACCGCCACAACTGGAGATCCAGTGAAATCTATAAGAGTCGCTGCACCTTCAAGCACTTCACCAAGAAGAGAAATGATTAATATGCCTATCAGATGCTAAATTCGATTCATAGGTTCCGTTCACATCGGCAATAAATAGGATATAGAAAAAAATGGAAGATTCAATAATACTGGCCCGGTATCATTCATTGCAACTTCATCCTAAGTTTCTACCGTCCATTTATGAAGATTGGATTTTGGTTTAAACTGCTTTTCAGAACTACATTTTACTGCTTTTACCTTTCTAGTCCCAAAATTTTATTCGCTTTTAATTAAGAGCATGCACATTGATATCAGAACACAGGAACCGCTCTAAGCGGTCAGATTAATGAAAAGGAAGAACAATTTTAAGGAAAAGTATAGAGTCGATCAAAAGACTGTTTTTGTTCTATGTTTTCTTGGGTTGTTTAGGAAGATAGGCGATTGAAGACGCGATCGAGGTTTTTTTTTTTTTTAATGGTAAAGATATATGCTTTATTAAGAATTAGTCAGAAAGGCATCACTTAGGCAAGGTGCGTAGGGAAATCACTAGTTCACCCTACCTGGTAAACCTTTCAACAACGATACAAAAGCATTTGAGACAGTATTCGCAGAGCAAGGAGCATGAACAAAATTACATGAATCATTCTTCTTCCTTAATTATTATCTATCTCAATATTTATAATAATTATAATAATCATAATAAAAATTATAATATTATTTATTTAAAACAATGACAACAACATTAAACTTTATATTAATCATAGGAAATATTTTAAATCAAATATATCAAATCAAAAATGAAATTTTAAAAAAATACAAACAAAGTTAAACAACTGACTTTCAATTGAATGATGCAAAAATTTCAGTCGCTGCTTGTGACTGATATCAGTAATTGCTTATTTAATGTATGTCAGAATAGTTGTGACTACTAGTTTCAATCGCAACATTCAGTCGCATATGTTCATGCAACTATATATTATGCGACTGAATTATTCAATTGCATATCAGTTAGACCATGCGACTAATTGAGATTGTTTCTTCAATCACTAATACACTTTCAACTTGTGGGGATTGGGCTCTCGAATTCACCAACTCAAAACTCAGGTTGACCTTATGTGATCTCTTCGAACAATGCCATGGTCACGACCTCTAGGCACTACTCAGTGCTGCCATTTCAAACCTGTGCATGTGCCTCGATGGATTTTTCCACAACAAGGTGAGTGGGAGGTAATCAAGAACGGTATGTATAACATTTCTCATGTCAATAATTCTCTGGCCATGTTGACGAAGATTCTGGGCATTGACAAACTAGCCAGTACTTTCTTGCTAATTCTCAATTCGAGGTTTAGATGTTGTAACTTTTTCCCAACCTTAGTGATGGTTTGAGGCTTTCTAAGCAAGCCCATTTTTTGTAGTTAAGGACGGTGGTCAACTCGTTAGATGCCGAAGTTTAGGGGGCCAAAGTTTCTATATGGAGAAGGCTTAGTAAAAAAGCTGAGTTTTTCCCCCTTTAGGACTAGCGGCGGTGGTGGACTTTATGATTCACAGATAAGTGCACCTTTCCCAAATACGAGGATAATTGTTGATTTGGCTAATTAAATCATAGATTTTTTTATTATTTTTTCAACATAAAAGAAAATGAAGTACGGTCTTTTACAAGCAATCAAATAAGCTATTTATTATAATAGGATCATAGACTCATAGCTCACTATTGTTTAGGCCATATATTTCTGTTGGAATTCTTGGCACACCAAGATCCTTTTAAGATAGCATTTGAGCTCATTGAGCTAACTCTAGCTTGAAATAGCTATCTAAGGCAGCTAAAAGTAGCTCTGGTAGCTGAATGTAGCTGAACTTCAGCTCAAGTTAGCTCAAGTCAGCTCAAGTCAGCTCACTCCAGCTTTTGATAGCTGAGTGTAGCTGGACTTCAGTTCACTTCAGCTGAAAGCAGCTAACTCCAGCTCAAGGTCAGCTCTAGGAGCTGGACCTCAGTTCGTGATGCTTGCTTGGAGCTCAAAGGAGCTCAATGGTGCATAAGTAGTATAGTGAGCTAGCTTTGTGCCAACTCACCTTGCTTTTAGCTCAAAACCACCAAGAGACACATCTTTTGTGTAAAGATATGTCTCTTCATCAAAAGAGATGATTATTGGCTAAAAGAACATGTCCTTTCATCCAAAGGAAGTGTTCCTTGAGTGAATAGACATGTATATTCGGCCATGGGGTGGTTGGGGTGGTTATTGCACCAAGAATGATGTCCTTTGACATCAAGAGACATATATATTTGGCCATGAGGTGGTTGAGGTGTTTATTGCACCAAGAATGATGTCCTTTGACATCAAGAGACATATATATTCGGCCATGGGTTGGTTATAGCACCAAGAGATGTCTCTTGACCAAAGGAACATGTCTCTTAGGCCAAAGGAAGTGTTCATTGGCCAAAGAGACATGTATTTTCGCCACCATAGATGACCCTTGGCCAAAGGAAGTGTTCTTTGGCTTAAAGGACAACTTGCTTGGTGTAAAGGTGTGCCTTTTGGTCATCTATAAATAGCCTTTAGTGGCTGGCCATTTGAAGCACGAATTTGACACTCCATTTGCTCCAATTTCTTGAGAGAAAAGTCTCCTCCTTCCTTTCTTTTAGTGACCGAAATATTAGACACCATTTTAGAGCATTGTGGGTGGAATTACATAGAGATTATTCATCTCTATTCAAGCTTCAAGGTACCACTCTAAGATAAAGTTCTTCCTCAAGTTTTCACCAAAGATAACCAAGAAGAAAGATGCACATTCTCTCTTGGTTTAGAAGCATGCTAGGTTTCAATTATTTACATGAATGTTCTTAGTAGCATACTAGGATTTATTTGACACAACATGTATGTAAAATTGATATGTTATATAGCATGTTATATCAAATGCATGAATAATATGTTAAAGAATTAGAATTATGCATAACTATATCCATGTTGAACTCAAATGAACAAATATGCATGTGGCATATAAATGGGTAGATAACATAAGAGTGTTATCATGAGATCCTGAAATCTTCAATTTCTTCATTTTCATAAAAGTGATAGTATCTTTAAAAAGGTGATTATTTTCATCATACAAATATAACAAAGTTATGTATTCATATATAGAGCAACAAGCCCCAACATCAGATCATACGTCAGCAAATTTTTTCTTTGATATAATTGTCCTATATATATAGGAGTAATTTTATTATGTTTGAAATTAAAAAATATATATATATCTACTAGGCCACGTCTCTGCAAATATATATCTGAACTGAACCCAACAAGGAGCATCACCATTAACCCTCCCACACCAATCTTCTTGCCAACATGGAGCAGCAATTCTTTTCATCTCCTGCACTTTTCACTTTCCTTGCCTTCTTGTTCGTGCTTGTTAAGATTTGGAGCCATTCCAAGACCAGACCAAACCTGCCTCCCGGCCCTAGAAAGCTGCCTCTGATAGGTAACCTCCACCAACTGAAAGGCCTGCCGCATCATGACCTGAGGGACATGGCAGCCAAGTTCGGACCCCTCACCCATCTCCAGCTCGGGGAGCTCTCCACAATCCTTGTTTCGTCCCCTGAAATCGCTGAACAAGTCATGAAAGTTCATGACCTAAACTTTGCCAACAGGCCTGATTCACTCACCACACGTGTTATTGGCTACAACCATAACGATATCGCGTTTGCCCCTTACGGGGAGTACTGGAGACAGATGAAGAAGCTGTGCACCGTCAAGCTTCTCAGCGCGAAGCGCGTGCAGCTGTTTCGGTCCATACGTGAGGAGGAGGTTTCGAATCTCACGAAGGCCATTGCCGCTCAAGCAGGCTCACAGATCAACCTCAGCAGGATGCTGTTTTCTCTGATGTACCAAGTCACTTCGCGGGCGGCGATAGGCTGAAAAGGGAAGCAGGAAGAGAAGTTCATACGTGTTCCCTTCCGTTAAGATGCTTACATGGATCACCGGAAGAAAAGCCGCCGTTGATAAGACATTCAAGGCAGCTGATTCGATTCTTGAAGACATAGTAAATGAGCACATCGCAGAGAGGGAAGCAGCGAAGTGCGAGCTCGAAGATGATTTGGTTCACGTTTTCTTGAGCATTAAGGATCGCGGGGCGCTTGAATTTCCCTTCACAAGAACCAACATCAAAGCTGTCATCCTGGTAAGTGATGATCACTAGCTAGCCTGTGGTGATGTTCGAGGGGCCCTCAGCCTCAGGTTACATGAACTTAGAGGATTGCTATATGAGCTAGATTTAAAGTTCATATTAAACCCTTAAACTGATGTCTCAAATTAAAACAATATGAAAATTGTTGGATTATATATGAAATTTCTTCATATTCACTTATCACTTCCATTCCTAGACTGACTACTCTTGGGTCATTTTGTTTTTGATCTCTCTGTTCGAGATTATTCTCTATGACACAATCCTCATGTTTTTTTTCCATTTATGAGCCATGTGAAGCTAAAAATTTGTAACATCAACATATTTTAGGTTTTTATACTAAAGAAAATGGTTTTAAAAGCTCAACTTTCCAGGTTAAATATTATATCAATGTTGAAATTACTCGAGGGAAGTAAATTGATTGAGATGAGAAATAATACACAAGCAACTTTTTTGAATCATTTTGGTAATAATATTTTAAATTCTTTTGAATATGTTTAAGTACATGAAATTAACTGTTAATTTAATTGTACATTATCTTGAATATTTCATAAATTGGCTATGAATGAAATTTTATTTAATTTTGGTGTTATTATAAGTATATAGTATAAATCAAAAAAACGTGAAAACCAAAACTAAAAAACCTAGATTCCTGTTTGGCTCTCGATTTTTGGGTTGGGTAGAAAAATTTTAAAATTGATGTCTTTTAATGTTGGTTCGATTTTACCATAAAACCAAATCAACCCGACTCATACTCACCCTTATTATGGTAGCAATCACGTAATCCCAGGTTCCGATGGGTTATGACTATAAATATTGACATATTAGGAAGTTAGTAATTTAATTAAAACTGAGTGATAAAATCGTGTGTTTGACCCAAATAACACATTAACGCAAACACCTTAATGCGAACATGAGCCGTTGCTTCAATTTTCTGTCACTTTACTACTTTTCCACTTCCCGTTGTATGTGAATGAACAAATCAGGTCCCACAATAAATGTCTTCATTAATCCATTCCAGGGTTGTGTTTTAAGGATCTTTCTACGATACCCACCCCTAAAAGGGGTATCCATGTCCCTCCATCTTGACTATTAATCTTGGCTTGGCAGAGAAAATGGAAACAGGGTGACTGGAGTAACAGGTGAGGGAGGGGAAAGAAAAAACAGTGACAAAAAATTTTAAAATTCAATAAATATTTCTAAAAAGTAAAAACAAAAAAATTTAAAAAGTGAATTTTTTTAAAAAATTGATTAAATGTAAAAAAAAAGTGATAAATGTTAAAAAATTGGTAAATATTTTTAAAAAGCTATTAAAAACTGAAAAAGTGATAAATAATTCTAAAATGAAACAAATAATTTTAAAAAATGATTAAATAAAAAAAAGATATAAAAAATTAAAAAAGTGAAATATTTTTCAAAAAAAGCGATTAAACTAAAAAAAGCAAATAAATATAAAAAAATTGATTAAATACAAAAAAAAGTGACAAAATATAAAAAAAAAGTGATAAATGTTAAAAAATGGTAAATATTTTTAAAAAAGTGATAAAAAATTATAAAATGCAATAAATATTTTTAAAAAGAAATAAAAAATTTAAAAAAAGTGATTAAATTTAAAAAAAGTGATAAATTTTAAAAAAATTGGTAAATATTTTTAAAAAGCTATTAAAAACCGAAAAAGTGATAAATAATTTTAAAAAATGATTAAATAATTTAAAAAAAAAATGATAAAAAAAAAAAAAAAAGAAAAAAAAACATAAAAAAGTGAAATATTGATAAAAAAAGTCGATTAAAATAAAAAAAAGTGATTAAAACTAAAAATTTATATTTTAAAAAAAAATTGATTAAATATAAAAAAAAAGTGATAAATGTTAAACAATGGTAACATTTTTTCAAAAAAAAAAGTGATTAAATATTAAAAAAGGTGATAAATAATTAAAAATGCTAGAAATATTTAAAAAAGTGATAAATAAAAAATCTAAAAACCGATTGAAAAACAAAAAAAAATGATAATTTGAAAAAAAAAGTGTTAATACTTAATAAAATTCTTTTTAAAATTATAAAACGTGATAAATATGTAAAAATAAATAAAAACAAAAAATGCCATAATTTGTATAAAAACCGATAATAATTATTCAAATCCGATTAAATATAAAAAAGGTTATAATAATTCAAAAAAGTGATAAGTATTTTTAAAAGGCGATTTTATATAAAAAAAAGTGAGATATTATAAATAGTCGATAAGATTTACTGATAAGCGATTAAAAATTGTAAATAGGAGATAATAATTATTAATACGTGAGTAAAAATTTAAAAAGGCTATAATAATTAAAAAAATGATACAAATTTTAAAAATATGATTAAAAAACAAAACATGTGATAATAGTTATAAAAGTTAAACAATAAAAAAGCAAGAAAAGGCTGTAATATTAACTTTAAAAGCGCTAAAAAATGTCACCGGGTTGCGTTGAATGTACCTTGGGTGTGATCGGGTAACTTTGAAGGTAACCTAAAAAGGTGACTAAGTCACGTTGACCCGGTTACAACGAAGGTACCTTCAATGTGACCCAATCACATTTTTAGGTTACCTTCAATGTGACCCGGTCACAACGAAGGTACCTTCAACATGACCCGGTCACATTTTTAGGTTACCTTCAAAGTGACCCGGTCACAACGAAGGTAACTTCAAGGTGACCCGGTCACATTTTTAGGTTACCTTTAAAGTGACCCGGTCACAACGAGGGTACCTTCAACGTAACCCGGTCACATATTTAGGTTACCTTCAATGTGATCCGGTCACAATGAAAGTACCTTCAACCTAACCTTGTTACATTTTTAGCTTACCTTCAATGTGACCCGGTTACATTTAAGGTATCTTCCATGTGACCCGGTGGTCGGTCGTCAAAACCGCCAAAAATAATTTTGGTATCCCTAACAAATAAAAAATTCAAAGTAACTATAAGGTTTCAAAGTTGTCAGCCAAACAATACTTCAGAACAGCAACAACAACTTCAAGCTGAGATTCGACCTTGATTCATCCATTATTTCTTAAAACTCAAAGCATAAAAGTTGTATATCTCTTTCTTATCTTCGAAACGACACCTGAATCGCGTAAAACGGACATCTACAGCCAAAGATATGTCCAAAATACTGCAACTGCTTCTGAACCGGCGGTGACTCGTAAATCGTGACTTTGAAGCTGAATTTGAACATCTTAACGTGCAAACTAGGTTTCATGGTCTGAATGTGATTTGTAGCTCCAGATGTTAGCTTTCCAATGAAGCAAGAATCACTTCATTCTGATTTCTGTAGCTCAAGATATGATTTTTCTACCGGAACATCACCAATCTGTCAACATCCTGAAAGAGCACAACCAAATTAAAACTTATAAAATGGCAAATTAAATTCACTTTCAATCAATTAAGTCCAGATATGCTCTAAGCTACAAAACATACTCAAAATATATATTTAAGGTTCAAAACATATTAAAACATACTAAATATGAGAGAAATAAATATAATAAATATAAGCTTATCAAATTCCCCCACACTTAGCTTTTGCTCGTCCCGGGCAAAACTCAAAATAGAAACATACTTTTGAGCTGAACAGAGTAAGAGAATTTCACATCCAAGGGTCTTGAAAAACTTAACAAGAGGAATTAAGCATGCAATCTACTCGGCAATAGCAACTCAAAACTAAATAAGTTATTGAAAACAATTTCTTCTCAAGCTAGCAACAATCACCGTTAAAAATCTAAGAAAAATATCAAACTTGTGCACGAAGTAAAGAGAACAAACCAGGTAGATAAGAACTCAAAAAGCACCACCGGTCTTACCACAAACCCATGAAAAATAAGAGATCAAATGAGAATTTACTTTTTTTTTTATTTGACTTGATTTTTTTCACTTTTTTGTTTTGTTTTGTCTTTTTCTTGTGTTCTGCCGTTTAGCGAGTATATAATAGGGACTCTACCATACCCAAGCTACTAACTCGACACAACTCCAAAGTGGTCTTTGACCATACTCATATTCCTCGTACCTTTTTGAGCAGTGATCGACTCTTGCCTTAGGAGAAGACCCCAACCTACTTCAATACCCAGAACAGCGGAGTAGCAAATTTCTCTCTTTTTTTTCTTTTTTTTTTTTTGTAGAATGCAACAAGTCAAACAATTTTTTTTTTCTCAAGTGATGCAAATTATCCATCAACCTAACAAATCGCATATTCAACTTAATAAGCTCATATCTCACAAGGTTTAAATCAATGTACTAAGTACACAAATTTGATGGAAAAATCAGCTTCTTAAGATAACCATCAACTAGCTTGATAAAAAATTGCAACAACAACAATTTAAAAATAAAATTTGGGAGTTGCATAAAGACTAATAAATTACTAACTCAACACTCAAGCTAAGCATTCAAGAACCAAAAAGGTGAAATCATCTAACAATTCAGATCGATGCTCAAAAGTATGAATAAAAAAAAATTTAGTTCAAAATTTTGACAACAGAAAATTATGGCTCAAGCTACCCACTCCCCCACACTTAAATCAAACATTGTCCTCAATGTTTACAATAAAAGCACAGATGGGGAAAAGAAAAGGTACCGCCCTGAAAGGTGATTTCACAATGATCTATTGCCCAGAATTTGACTTCAGCTTGCTGCCCCATATGGTTCAGTTCACCTCCAGCTTGAAAGAGATATTGCCTGACCAAGAAAATTAGTTGTGAGAATAAAGAAACCTAAAAAAATAAAAGCTGAAAAATAAAAATAAAAATAAAAGAAAAAAAATCCTAATTGTTCGTGGCACAAAACCACGCTTGGGTTGCCTCCCAAAAGCGCCTTTCTTTATTGTCTTTGGCTAGACAGTTCCTTCCTGCATCAACCAGGGTGCTTTGAAAATCCCTCATGAAAAGGCTTCAACTTATGCATCTCAGTGTTGAACACTTTATCCGTTTTCAAACTTTTAAGCTCGACTGCACCATGAGTAGAAATATCAGTAATAACGAATGGTCCAATCCAATTCAGCTCAGACTTACCAGATAACTCTTTCCATCTTTTTCTGTGTTTGCGAAACACCTTTTGTCCAACCACAAATGACATCTCATGTTCTTGGTGCAACTTGACATTTTTTTTCTTACCTTTTTGTGCAAACCTTACTTGGTTTTCAACCTTTGTTCCTGATTCATTCTGCACCAAAGTATCAATTTTTTCAACAAAAGAAACAGAATTATCCTTGTCAGTTTCCTTTAATGTGTCAAAAATATTAAACTGTGCAATTTTTCCATCAAATTCCATTGTGAGAGTGCCAGTATCCACATCAATCTTGGTCTTGGATGTCTTTAAAAATGGTCTTCCTAACAAAATAGGAGCAGTTAGGTCATCATTCTCCATATCAAGCACATAAAAATCAGCAGGAAAAATTAAATCATTTACTTGCACAAGAACATCCTCAACCATGCCCCTAGGATAGGCATTGGATTTATCAGCTAATTGCATCACAACACTAGTTTCATTCAAAGGTCCAAGTTTCAAAGAAGCATATATTGAATATGGCATGACATTCATTGAGGCTCCCAAATCTAACATAGCTTTTTTCACATTAAAATTGCCTATTACACATGGTATAGTAAACATACCAGGGTCCTTACACTTCTCAGGCAACTTTCTTTGGATTATTGCTGACACATTCTCCCCAACTTTGATTGTCTCATCAACTTTCAGCTTCTTTTTATTGGTGCACAACTCCTTCAGAAACTTGGCATACCGTGGCACCTGCTTAATTGCATCCAGCAAGGGTATGTTGATTTCGACCTTCCTAAGAGTTTCAAGAATTTCCTGCTCGGTCTCCTCTTTCTTTGATTTAGCCAACCTGCCAGGAAAAGGAGGTGGGATTAGAATTTTTGATTTTGGAAAAATTGGCTTGTTGCTTACCTCCTCAGTTTGTGCATCAGAAGTTGATGGTTTTAGGTTATCTTGTTCTTTTTTAAGTGCTGCCATTTTTTATGTGGTGGTTTGCACCTCTTTGCCACTTTGAAAGGTCACGGCATTAACATGCTCTCTTGGGTTGATTTCAGCTTGAGATGGCAGCCTCTTTTTTTCAGCTTCAATTTTGTTCAATGAGGCTGCCAGTTGTGAAATTTGGTTCCCCAAGTCTTTAATGCTAGCCCTTGTTTCCTGTTGAAACATTTTAGTGTTAGTGGCTAAAGCTTTCACAATATCTTCTAATGCCATACCTGAATTTGGTGCTTGGTTCTGTGATGGAGGTGCTGGTTTGTTCTAACTGGCAGATGGGTACTGCTGTTGATTACTTGGCTGCCCATATCTCAAATTCGGGAGATCTCTCTAACCAGGGTTGTATTGATTGGCATAGGGATCATACCTTCTTGGTTGGTTAACAAACCTACTTACCGCATTCACTTGAGGTGTTGTATCCTCTTGCAATTGTGGCCACGAGTCGGTAAAGTGTCCTTGAACAGAGAAAATGCCACAAACTCTAGAATTTTGAACCTGTCCCAAAGCCACTTGTCTAACAAGAGAGGTTAGTTCAGAAAGTTGAGCTTCAATATTCGAAGTTCCTACCTCATTTACCTTCTTCGGCACATGGTCTACCTATGTCCTAAATTGTTGCGAGTTGGCTGCCATTTTAGAAATCAAGTCTTTTGCTTCTTTGGGTGTCTTTTCTACAAGTGCTCCTCCACTTACAGCGTCTAACATAAATCGATCTATGAACAGTAGCCCTTTGTAGAAGTACTGCAGCAACAGTTGATCAGAAATCTGGTGATGTGGACAGCTCGCACATAGCTGGTTGAACCTCTCCCAGTACTCATATAGGCTTTCTCCGCTGTACTGACGAATCCCGCTGATTTCTTTCCGAATTGTCCCAGCCCTTGAAGCTGGAAAGAATTTCTCCAAAAATTTTCTCTTCAATTCATTCCAGGTTCTGATCGAACCGGAGGGAAGGTAGTACAGCCAATCTTTTGCCTTGTCCGCCAATGAGAACGGGAAGGCTCTCAGTTTAATCTGTTCTTCTGTAACTCCTTGTGGTTTCATGGTCGAGCAGACTACATGAAATTCCTTCAAGTGTTTGTGGGGGTCCTCACCTGCAAGACCACGAAAAGTAGGTAATAAGTGAATTAATCCAGATTTTAATTCAAATGCAACCTCAATATCAGGAAAATCGATGCACAGGGGTTGCTGGACAACATCAGGAGTTGCCAACTCCTTTAGTGTTCTTTGGGCTGTCATCTCTACAATAACAACTGGTTCTTCTTCACTTTCTGAGTTGCTGTTCGCAGAAGTCGAAGCTGAAAAATTGACTGATTGTCTTTTCGCTTTCCTGTTTGCCTTTGCTGTCTTCTCAATCTCTGGATCAAACACTAATTCACCTGTACGAGAAGATCTGGGCATAAGTCAATTAACTGAGAAAGAAAGAAAATGAAGAAAATAAATAAATAAATGAAAAAGGAAACTTTAACAGAAAAAAAAATCTCCCCGGCAACAGCGCCAAATTTTTGGTCGGTCATCGAAATCGCCAAAAATATTTCTGGTATCCCTAAAAAATAAAAAGATTCAAAGTAACTATAAGGTTTCAAAGTTGTCAGCCAAGCAATACTTCAGAACAGCAACAGCAACTTCAAGCTGATATTCAACCTTGATTCAGCCATTATTTTTCAAAACCCAAAGCATAAAAGTTGTATATCTCTTTCTTATCTTCAAAACGACACCTGAATCTAAAATGGACATCTACAGCCAAAGATATGTCCAAAATACCGCAACTGCTTCTGAACCGGCGGTGACTCGTAAATCGCGACTTTGAAGCTGAATTTGAACCTCTTGACGTGCAAACTAGGTTTCATGGTCTGAATGTGATTTGTAGCT
Organism: Aquilaria sinensis; assembly: GCA_005392925.1. Taxonomy (NCBI): domain Eukaryota; kingdom Viridiplantae; phylum Streptophyta; class Magnoliopsida; order Malvales; family Thymelaeaceae; genus Aquilaria; species Aquilaria sinensis. Next base: position 219,257 of record SMDT01003090.1, on the reverse strand, counting down.
CCAGATGTTAGCTTTCCAATGAATCAAGAATCACTTCATTCCGATCTATGTAGCTCAAGATATAATTTTTCTACCGGAACATCACCAATCTGTGAACATCCTGAAAGAACACAACCAAATTAAAACTTATAAAATGGAAAATTAAATTCACTTTCAATCAATTAAGTCCAGATATGCTCTAAGCTACAAAACATACTCAAAATATATATTTAAGGTTCAAAATATATTAAAACATACTAAATATGAGAGAAATAAATATAATAAATATAAGCTTATCACCCGGTCACCTTTTTAGGTTACCTTCAATGTGACCCGATTATACTTAAGATACCATCAATGTGACCCGGCTACCTTTTCAGGTTATCTTCAATGTGGGCCGGTCACACTTTTACTACTATTGCTGTGTTGCAGTTTTTTACTTTTAGCATTAATTTAGTCTATTATTGTATTTTATTTTTATAGAAGGTGATTATTCGCCCAAATTATAATTTTTTAATAATTTGCAGCTGAAGATGTCTTAAAATTAATTTTATGATATTTTTGTCGAAAGTAGTTTTTGGTAAGTTTTTTTAACTTAACTAACCCAAAAGGATAAAAATTAGTAAGCAATTTTTTTTTTAGCCAAAAATTAGTATGGATAAAAAGTGTTGACAAATTTTTTTAGACTGTCCTCGTTTTAAGGTTAGGGTTAAAGATAGGGATAAGGTTAAATTTTGGATTTATTAGTTCTTCCAAAACAAGTATCCTTCCATATGTAGGAATTTTAATGATTTTGATAGTAAAATGTCAATATTATAACATTGATATAAAAACTTTTATGTGCAGTGTAATAAAATACCTAAATTTTGAAAATTTTAAAACTTTTTACATTTTCACCCAAAATTTTGAAATCATGCAATTTAGTACTATAGACAACAGTCAATTGGACTAATCTAGTCATTTCAGCCTATGTACCAGTAACTCAAGTAAACTTAATCGTCAACTCAAATTTAACTATGATATTATTGCATCAATTGTTCTCAAACTAGCCAACGTTGCATTAATCGTGCTCACACTATGATTCTACTACTGCCACATCTTGTCATTCATCATAGTTGTTAAGTGTAGGTGAAAAAATGATATTGTTGTTGCCTTGTCCTTTCGTCTCAATTTTTTTTTACCTTTTTTCATTTGAATAATATTTTAATATAATTTTCAATTATAATTTTTTCCCAACAAAGTACATTCTCTAATTTTCTCATTTCTCCCCAATTTTTTTTTCTATTTCCTTCTATTTCCTCCCTATTATAATTTAATTTACAGTTGAAAAAATATGTGTACCTCTTTTACATTTAATCAATTCCTATTACATTAAATTTTATTTTTGTGTAACATTCATATAAGTTTGTGTATATTGATCAAATTATACAACAAATAAAAAGAAACATAGCAACAAATTTAAAATTTACCGTCTAATAGCAAGTAATAATAAATTTTATGAGTGATCATTTTTGTAACTTTTGTGACATAAAAAAATTAACAATTTAATGATCAAATACCTAAATTCAAGATAAATTTTAGATTCATATGTCCGAGTGTCAATAAAATAAGACAATTCTATATTTATTTAAACGTTCATTATAGTCACTAAAATATCATTTATGATTCTAAAAAATATTGTTTAATAGAAATCATTTAGATTTTTTCATGAAAAATTATCATTCTTACTTACATAAACTATTTTTCTAAAATTTTAACTATTTTTTTTTCAAATTAAGATATATTGTTCCATTTCCTCTTCGCTCCCTCATTGTTTTTTCTTGTTTTTTATTTTCTTCTCTCCCCTCCATCTTCCTCTGTTTTAATATTTTTTTTCTCTATTTTATTCTCTCTCTCTCTCCCCTGTCTTTTCTCCTTTTTTCCTTTGTTTCATTTTCTCTCTCTCTCTCTCTCTCTCTCTCTCTCTCTCTCTCTCTCTCTCTCTTTCATATGGTAAAAATTAGTTTTAAAAATAAAAAAAAATATTTTTACCCTAAAAGATAACACTTATATATTTCAAGTTAGTGAAAATGAATTTGGATATTTTCAAGTTATAATTAATAATAAAAAAATTACGTGGTTATGGGAACATGACGTAAATTTTATGCCAGTTTACGATGATTTTATTCATGGCAGCAAAAAAGCCAGCCATAATCATTGCTAAACAACCCATGGTTGACCAATCAAGGGCTCCACGATCCTGAGGTGCTTCCATATTTGGAAAATCCATATTTTTTTTAGGCTTTCATATTTAGCAACTTTATCATATTGATTAGCTTCCATATTTATAATCACCAGTACTAAACACTAACTCTAACTCTAAACCTTAAACACTAAACATAAAATTATTACCCTATAATCCTACACTCCAAAATCATAACCATAAACCCTTAACACTGACCCTATTTTTTCTATTGTGATTAAATGGTTTCTTCCCTAATATTATGTGATTTCTAATAAAATTTTAGGCCTAATACTTATGTTTTTTTCATATGAAAGAATAGCACATTAGTTATAATTTGTAGCAGCTTGATACAATAGTTTTTTATTGGAACTTTTAAGTGTACATGATATCTATACAATAACTAAAGGTTAAGGATTTTTTATGCAATTTACTCAGGTGTATTGTGTTTTAAGAATATAATTTTTTGGGGGCACATTTGAAAGTATTATGAATTAATGGTTTTTAGGAATATTGAAAAAAAAATCCTAATTTCCTACTTTGTTTGTGGTTTACCGAATATATGTAAACGTCTTAAAAATTTGTAACATCATTTGTATGTAAATAGTCTTACTATAAGGTACTTAAATTAATGGTCGAATTAAGATTTAGGCACCTGAATAAAAATTATTAATTTCTCCATCATAGAGCTTATGGTTAAAGGTTTAAGCTTATGGTTAGTGTTAGGTCTAAGGTTTAAACTTTAAGGTAGGTTGAAGGTTTAGTTAGGTTTTAAGGTTTACGGTTTGAGGTTAGTGTTTAAGTTATGTTTAAGGCTTAAGATTAGGGTTAGGGTTTATGTTATGGTTAAGTTTTTTAGTTAAGATTTAAGCTTAAGGTTTAGGTTAGGTTTAGGGTTTAAGTTTTAAGATAGGTTTAGGGTGTAATGTTAGAGTTAAGGCAAAGTTTAGGGTTAAGGCTAAGTTTACCTTTTAAGGTTAAGACTAGGCTTAGGGTTAATGTTTAAATTTTTTTAATTTAGGGTACCTAAAATTTAAGGTTTAAGTTTAGGTTTTAGGGTTTTGTGACTATGTTTAGGGTATGAGATTTAGGGTTATAGAAAGTAATTTTTTTGAAAATTTTTAACTTAAATAAATTAAGATGATGAAACTAATAAAAAAATGTTTTATTTTCATAGAAAGTGTATATATATTTTTGGACTTGTTTTAGTTTAAAATTGCAGTAAATTGATGTTTATTTTTTGTAAATAATCACTTTGAAGCACACTGGGGTAACCCCTCACACTTAAGCCAAAGTTCAAGCCTCTATGAGGCAAAAAAACCCACTTACTCCTTTTTTTTTTTTTTACATAATATTCAGGCTAATCTTAGGGTTCTACCTTAATGATCTTGGTATGCATATGTCAAGATTACAATATGGGTACCAAAAATTTACCTACACAAAATTGCATAAAAATTGAATTTTTTTTAAATTTAAATTTTAACAAAAATCATACAAATTGTATATTTTGAATACCATTTACATATGTCTAAAATAACAAAAAATATTGAAAATATTATATTTTCTTAGAAAGTGTAATTAATTTTTTTTGGACTTCTTTAAGTTTAAAATCTCAATAAATTGATAATTTTTTTCCTAAATAACTATTTTATATAAGATTAATGTATGATAATGAATTAAAATTACTGCATAACAAGCTGGATTATAAATTCCTTACTATGTCACTAGTACTTTGTAAATTCCTTACTTTATAAATAACCTGACATGGATCCAAATTCATGTTAAGCCAATTAAACTTGAACTTGAATAGTACGGCCTAAACTTGATGACTTGACCCACCCAACTATCATCTCTAATTTATGCTAAACAATATATTTTAGAATCATAAGTCACATTTTTGTGACTATTCTAAAAGTTTAAAGAAATTTAAATGTGTCTTATTTTGGTGACAGTTAAATACTTGAATTTTCAAAATGGCTCAGATTTAGGTAACTTATCTAAATTATTGATTTTTTTACATCACAAAAAATTACAAAATTGGTCACTAGTTACAATTTCATAATATTGTTAAACTTTTATGAATTTTTATTTTTAATGTCTAAAACTAGAAAATTTCATAAAAATTTAGCAAGATTACAAAAATTGTATTTTCAATGGATTATTGCACCTAGATAATGTTGAATTTTAATTAAAATTAATTTTGGGTCAAAAAAATGTAAGAACAAAAATAAATCATTTGAAATTTAATTGACTTAAGTTAAAACGGACTGGGTGTAATATTATTGTTAGGATTTAAGGTTAGGGTTAAGGTTAAGGGTTAAGGGTTTTAGCATATTATTGCATATTATTCTTATATGAAATTATTATTCACCCAAATTATAGTTTTATTGATAGTTAGGGTTAAAGTTAAGGTTAAGGGTTAAGGATTTTAGTATATTATTGCATATTATTATTATTATTATATAAAGTGATTATTCACCCAAATTATAGTTTTATTGGTAGTTAGGGTTAAGGTTAAAGGTTAAGGGTTTTAGTATATTATTTCATATTATTATTATATGAAGTGATTGTTCACCTAAATTATAGTTTTATTGATAATTCACACGTCAAGAAGTCTAAAAACTAATTTTAACATATGTTTGTCAAAAATAATTTTTTTGTAAGTTTTTTAACTTAACTAACCCAAAAGGATAAAAATTAAAAAAATACTTATTCTTATAAAAAGTATTGAATTTTTTTTTGAACTTTCCTCATTTTACGGTTAGGGTTGGGTATAGGGATAAGGTGAAGTTTTGAATTTATGAGTTCTTCCAAAACAAGTAACCTTCCATATGTAGGAACTTTAATGATTTTGATAAGCAAATGTCAATACTATAATATTGATATCCAAACTTTTATGTGTCATGCAATAAAATACATAAAATTTAAAAAATATAAAATTTTGACATTTTCACCCAAATTTTTGTAATTCAACAATTTAGTACTATATACAACAGTCAATTGGACTTATATTTCATAGTAAAAGTTGCAAATTGTAGAAATTTATGGAAACATAATTATGATTTTTTAATGAATTTTTTTAGTTAAACATACTAAAAGAAGGAAAATTAACCTAAAATAAATCACATAAATTTGAATTCTTTAATTTAAATTTCTTAAAAAATGATACAAAAAATAGAATCTATCTAGCCATTTAAGCTAGTAACTCGAGTAAACCCAATTCTCAGCCTGAATTCGGCCTAAAACTAACTGAGATTGAAATTCACTTGACCTATTAGATCCTTGAATTTACGAAGTGTCTCATATTTGAAATAACAAACATTGGGCTAAATAAGAAAAATTATTAAATGAAGTTGACCAAATCAGCCCAAATAAAAAACATTTTAAAATTAAAAACAAATATTTGACACAAAACAATGAACCCTTTAATTTGAAAAATAATTATTTTACAAAAAATTAAGTTTTGAGATGATGAAAAATTTGTAAAATTATACAAAAAAATGTAAAATGGACTTGCCCCAAGATAGCCCAAAAATAATTACCATAATATGTTTTAAACAATTGATTCATTTTTTTTATCTGAATAAAAAGACCCAAATTGATTTCCAAGCCAAGCAACGAAAACTGCATTTTTTGCTGTTTCACAAAAAATTTGAAATAACAAAGATTGGGCTAGATAGGAAAAAACTATACTTTGAAAGAATTCATGAGAAGCATAAATATGAAACTTTAAAAGAATCCAATAGTAATAATCAAAAGAGAAAATTTTAGTAACTAAATAGGTGAAATCAACTATATATTGATAATTTTAATAACCAAATTATAATTTTATTGATAATTTTTTTAATATTGTACATCAACTATATATACTATTAGGTGTATTATTCAACAATTAATATTATTATTAAGTTTTGAGGTTAGAGTTACGGTTAAAGGTTAAGGGTTTTAGTATATTATTGTATGTTATTCTTATATGAAGTGATTATTTGACTAAATTATAGTTTTATTAATCATTAACACTACAAGAAATCTAAAAAGTACTTTTCAGATTTTTTTGTCCAAATTATGTAATTTTTTTAACTTAACTAAACCAAAAGGATAAAAATTAGTCAAAAAAAAATTATTGTCATAAAAAGTGTTCACAAAAAGTACAAACCAAGCCAAATTAGCTTGGTTTTTTGTTATTAGATTTTTTTGTCAGAAAAAGTATATACAAAAAAATTAATTTTTTTTTTCAATTTTTTCATTGACAATAAAGGTACAAACCAACACAAATTACCTTCAATTTTTGTTTTCTTTCTTTCAATGGACAATAAATCTTTTATATTGAATGTAATTTGGAAGGAAAAACAATATATCTCTCTGATTGCCTCTCTCATAAAATCCGACTTTCATTTTCTCGGTTCATTCAGTTTGAACCAAACCAAACTAAAATATTTTAGGTTCGGTTTGAGTTTGGTTTTAAAGACTAATTCGGTCTATTTGATTTCTTGTTATCCAAAACCGAAAAGCGAATAAACTAGCTAATTCAGTTTAGTTTAAACTAAATAAATCTAATGATCATCCCTAAATTCTAGGTTTTTCCTAAGCTAAATTCCCTCTTAACTAAATTACACAATTTGGCCTACAAGCTTTCTCAATTATGCAACTAAGTCATAAACAAATTCTACGTTCCTTTCTAAAGTACCTAATTCCTAATTTCAAAAAAAAAAAAGCACCTAATTCCAATATAATTAAGTCACAATTTCATGGGGATAGAGTGAAAATCACAGGAAACCGTGATACCTCAAATGCAATACCTTTTCATCTTTTATCCAACCATATAATAAAAATAAGTCATTATGTGAAATAACCACAATGTCTCTCTTGGTCTAATTTGTTAAGTATGTGAAATTATTAAAATAATCAAGGTTATCTCAATAACTTGAAATATTAACTAGGAGAGCAGTTACAATATATGTTTTATACCACTTATTTTAAAAAAAAATTATTGAAATAAATTGATTGATAATAATTTTTCCTTTCAAAAAAATTGATAATGATTTTTATTTACTTAGTTTTCAATTCTTAAAAATATTTTTCAAATTTTACAATCTTTATCTAATAAAAAATTGGTTCATTTTAAGTTTATTATTTTATTCTATCTCCATGTTACTTTTACGTTTTTTTCTTCTCTTTTTCCTGTTTCTTTTTTTTTCATTTTCCTCTCTTTCCTCTCACATGCGTCCAGCGTCCCTATCCTTTTCTTCTCTTTCCTCTCCACCAGCTGCCCAGTTCTCCCGGTTTAATCTGCAGCTACCAATGGCTGCGATTGAGCAGTAGCCGTGCCCCCCTTTCTTGGGGGTATTGTAGAATGCTCCGTTAAGGTTTTTACTTGTACTAAGGAGATTCAAGATTCAATATCATTCACCTTCCTCTTGATGTGCCATAAAAATGTGTAAATTATTTTTTATTTGTGGAACATTCATATATTTATGTTCCACTCATTTTATATTTTTGCAACATTTATATCTTTATGTTCCACTCATTTTAAATTATATTTTTTTTATAAATAATTCAATAAATTTATTTTTAAATAACCGAATTTTTTTATTTATGCGGTATTTTTTTAAAAGATACCTTCCCAATTTTTATAATTTTTGGACAATATAACTTTCCCTCATTTCCTTCTCCCTCAAAAGAAAACGAAAAATTGCACTCCTAGCCCCCTGATTTTTTGCTCACACTCCCCAAAAACCCTAAGCTCTTGTCTTTGCCACCGCCATCCCTAGGGCCGTCCCTGCTGCCTCTCGAAGTTTCCAGTCTCCAACCGCACGCCGCTTAGCCCACCGCAAGCTCCGTCGCTAGCGCCCCTGCTCGTCGACCCAAGCCTACGCTGTCATCATCAGCCGAGCTACCGCAGATGGTTCCCCAGAAGGAGAGTCGGCCTCTCCCTGCCGCGCCAAATCGCGTCGGTCTCTCACCACCACCGTCCATCCATGTTTCTCTCCGCCATACTCGCTGAATCGAAGGAGAACCATGCCTCGCCCGCCACTTCAGCCGTTCGCCCAAACCATCCCCCGCCATCGTTCCACATGCCATTCATCGTTGTGACCGTCGGGACTAAAGCTCAGTCCTCCGATCACTCCAAAGACGCCGCCGTCGCTTGAATTAAGCCAAAACACGATGTCGGATCTAGCTTCCGTTTTCCTTTCCCTCAATTTTCTTCTCTCGCCCACCATCTTTTTCCCCCCTCTCTCTCTTCTCACGGGTTATTCACAAAGTTTTTTTCTGTTTTTTTTTTCACTCTCTTCCTTCTCCTCACCCATACACTAGGTCATCCCGTCAGCACCAGCTGGAATCAATGGTGGGAGATGGGTGGGCATTGGTGCCCCCTAGTGGGTATTGTAGAAAGCAGGTGTTTCCAAACCTTTTTGCTCACCAGGGCATTGTCCACAATATGAGACCCCACCTGGGATATATATCAAATTTCATAAGCAATTTGGGACCTGTCAATCACTTCGTAAAGTGCAAATTCATCTTTTATTTCTGACCATGACAACAGTGTTTGATGACTTTTAAGCGCATATAACTACAAAGTTTGGTGAATTTCATCTTTGTATTTTTCACGGCTCCGTACTAAAATTTAGCCTCCAAGGATTTAATGGCTTACAGTGGATCCTAGTTTGTACAAAAATTTCAAATCCATTACTGTAACCTTGTGTCATATATGTTGTTATGTAACAAATTGGTCATCAATAATTTTGAAATGTTTCAATTTTTTAAAATTATTTGAATTGATCAGTACTTCATTCTAATTTAGTCATTCCTAATTTTATAACAAATATAACAAATGTATACTTTTATTGATCAACTCATAACAAAGTGAGGGTACCACAAACATAAGAAAACTAAAAAATCTAGAAAAAAAAGCTGGAAAGGTGGGGGAAACTTTCACAAATGTATCTCATAAATTTTTAATGGAGTCACCAAGTTAACTATAAAATGGACAAATAGACCACTGATCTTTTCACCTCAGTATATATCACTCATCAATTTTTTTATAGTTACATCGCCTACTAAAGTTCACAATTGGGTAAAGTCTAATAACCATTGTTTTGAAAATTGGGCAAATTAGCTACTTGTGCAACTTTATGGATGGAATATTCCATTTTCTCTAGAATATTCCATTTTGTTAATACCACGTAATTACTATCCTTCTGGGTATATTACAACATCTATTCTCAAACTATTTAATTCATGCATATGGGCCCCTAAACTAGAAATTATGCCTGAAAAGCCATCCTCTTTCTACGAGTCCTATCACACCGTCGCCACTGCCCAGACCTTCGGCATCGTCAGCAATGGCCGCCTCCACATTCTGGACCTCTCCCCACTTCTCCCTTTATAACCAAAGTAATCGCCTATGACACTGTTGATAACATATGACCTCGTTTGGTCCGAGTTTGGCAGCGGAAGCCATGGAGGGTTCCTACTCTTCCCTGTTCTCCTATACTAGCTCCATGGTAACAACTGGAAAAGGCAATGTTGGCGCAATACACAGAGGTTGAGGATAGCTGGGTGGATGAGGAAACGGAGGAGATGGTCACGGAGAAGGAGATGATGGATGTGGAAAGTGAGGATGTTGATGAGGATTTTCTGATCTCGAATTTGGTCCTTGACGACGATTTGTTCAAGGGTTTGGGCAAAGTCCGTCCTTTGGGGACAACTTCTCCAGTAGCTCGCCTGCCAAAGGGGCCGTCGCTGGTAGTGTCTGATTCTGTCGAGATTGTCGTTTGAAAATAAACTTTGGCGGTATTTGTAGTATTAGATAAAAATTTGGGAGTAAAGTTAGGAGATTTCACTATTTTTCTTGTACACAAGCTTGCCACAGATATTGCCACGTATGTCGCCATATCATCATACAACTAGACAGACGTTACGTCAGTGGCTAATATCAGCTTGATCATGAAATTAAGTGGGCGATTTAACTGTAAAAAAATAACGATAGATGATATATGTTGAGACAAAAAGATCAGTGGTTTATTTGCCCATTTTACCCAAATTAAGTATCGGCCAAAAAAGAAAAGAAACTAAAGTACTTTCTATTGGGTCACTTACGTTCCATTTTTTAAATCACATCATTGGATTCCAATACTTTCTCAATTGAATCACTCTATCATTTGTCTTGTTTACAGATTTCACGATGTTCGTTACCCGTATACACATAGGAATAATTGTAATTTTTCCCCACCTTCACCCAAAATTACACTTTGTTCTCTTTTATTTGAGAAATATCTTAAAAATCTATTAAGATTTTAAGAAATCTATACTTATTTTTATTAAAAAAAAACCCGATACTAACCTTTGCTATCTCTTTTGGAAATTCAAACCAATAGATGAATTACTCTTTGAGATCATAACTTTTAGTTCCTGTTAAAGTTTTCTTCTTAACATATAAATTATTTAATTACTAGTATTTCTTAAATAATATAACACTAAAATAATATATATATATATATATATATATATATATATATATATATATATATATATATATCTATATATATTGTTCCTTTCAACTTACCATCTATTAATTATTTTTTTCTTATGATTCATTTTTTATTTACTTTTTTTTTGTACATATTTTTTATCGTTATATTTAAAATTTTTAAATGCCACTAACTAGCTAAGAATACCATTTTCATTTGAAAAATTTGATTGTATTTATTTTTTTGGTGTTTAGAAGCTTTGCAAGTGTCCTAATTTTTCTTTTGCAAAACTAATTATGGTAACTATTAATTTTGGTTTCATCAATAACTCAGAATAAATAAATTTATAATTTAGCACTAAAAATCAAGTCGAATCTTAAGGGAAATTTTTTTACTGAAAACTTACTTTCAGAAAACTGAAATAAAAGATTGGAAGGTTTTCTTGAATCGAATACTGAAATAAATTAATTGTAGAATTAAAATAAAATTAACCAATACTAAAAATGTTTAGTTCAGGGTTGATTATCCTTTCCAATTACGCAGTTAATCATCAAAAGAAAATATTTCTTCAATCCAAGCAAATAAACATGACTCTCTTTAAAGCTAAAAGAATCCAACAAATTCAGTAGTAAAATTAACCAGAAAAAACTTTAGATTAATTTCTTAATTTTGAGTCACCAGATATTAAAAAGTAATTTCTAATCAACTTAAAATTAGCATGAAGAATAATGAACAAAAAATTTTATTCCAGGCAATCATCCAAAAGGTTAAACAATTTGACCTATCTTACTTATCCTATATGAACTAGCCAGAAATAACATATTCTCCAATTAAATTCACTTGCTTCTAATCAAATTTTTTCACCCAAGTGGTTTGAAAGAAAATCAAGTAAATTTGTAATCTCAAAACCAATCCAACAAGCGAGAACGAGAAAATTAATTCAATAACTATTAACCAAGAAGAAGTAAATACCTGAATTTAAGGAAAGTTTCAACAAGAAAAATCAATCCTTACAACCAATGTTAGGGATGAAAATCGTCCCGCTGAATTGAACCAGAAAACTACTTATACATGTTTTGAATGAAATGCAAGAAAAAGAGAAAAAAATCAAAGTGCCAATAGCGAGAGGGGGTGGCAATTGCTGGCCTCTCCTTAAAAAATCTAAAAAAATTAACCTATTGTGGTAAAATCTACAAAATATCCCTAAAATTTATATATTGTTATAAAATTACCCTACGCAAATAAAAAAGTTTGAAAATAACTAGAAGGTTTCAAAGTTGTGAGCCAAGCAATGCTCCAGAACATCAGCAGCAACTTCAAGATGAAATTCGACCTTGATGCAGTCATTGTCTCTAAAAACACAAAACATGAAAGTTGTATAGCTTTTTCTTAGCTTCGAAGTGATACCTAAATCACATAAAACAGACTTCTACAGCCAAAGATATGCTCAAAATACCATAAATGCTTCTGAACTAGTGATGACGCAGAAATCATGATTTTGAAGATGAATTTGACCCCTTAACGTGTGAAGTGAGTTTTATGGTCTGCATATGAATTGTAGCTCCAATGTTAGCTTTCCAATGAATCAAGAATCACTCAATTCCGATCTCTATAGCTCAAGATATGATTTCTCTACTAGAACATCGCTAATTTATCAAAATTCTGAAAGAACACAACTAAATTAAAACTTGTAAAATTACAAATTCAATCCAGTCTTAATGAATTGAAACCATATATGCTCTAAGCTATAAAACATATTCAAAATAGATCTTTAAGATTCAAAACATGTAAAAACATACTAAATATGAGAGAAATAAATATAATAAATGTAAGTTTATCAAATTCTCTCACATTTAGCTTTTGCTCGTCCTCGGCAAAACTCAAAATAAAAGAAATTTGAGGAAGAAATTTTTTTTTTTTTGAGCTAAACATAGTAAGATAATTTTACATTCAAGGGTTTTGAAAGCTCAACAAAATAAATTAATTATGCAACCTAACAGTCAATAGAAACTCAAAACAAAATAAGTCCATGAAAACAACTTCTTCATAAGCTAGCAACGATCACTTCTCAAAACCTAAGAAAAACATCAAACTTATGCATCAAGTAAAGAAAACAAACAAAGTAGATAAGAACTCAAAAAGTACAATCAATCTTACCACAAACCCACGAAAGATTACTTGATTTCTTTATCTGTTTTTTCGTTAATCTTTTTCTTGCGTTGTGCCGTTTGGCGAGTGTATAATAGGGGCTCTACCATACCCAAGCTACTAACTCGACACAACTCCAAAGTGGTCTTCAATTATACTCATGTTTCTAGTACCTTTTCAAGCAGTAATTGACTTTTGCCTCAGGAGAAAAGTCCTACCTATTTCAATATTCAGAAATAATGGAGTAGCAACTTTTTATTTATCAGAACACAATAATTTTATCCTTTTTTTTTTCTTCTCGAGTGGTTTAAATCATCCACCAATCAAAAAAACCACATAATCAACTTAATAAACTCATAATCTAACATAGTTTCAATCAATGTACTAACCATAAAAATTTAATGCAAAAATTAGCTTCTTAAGATAACCATTAACTGGCTTGATAAAAAATTGTAAAAAAATAATTTAAAAATAAGATTTGAGAGTTAAATAAAAATTCAGAATTTGATAACTTAAAACTCAAGGTAGGCATTCAAGAATGAAAAAGAGAAATTATCCTAACAATTCATAACAATGCTCAAAAGTATGAATAAAAAAATTTTAGTTCAAACATTTTGAAAACATAAAATTAAGGCCCAAGCTACCCATTCCCCTACACTTAAATCGAACACTGTACTTAATGTTCACAATAAAAACACAGATGAGGAAAAGAAAAAGGTATTACCTTGAAAGTTAATTTCGTGGTGATTTGCAGCCCAAAACTAGAGTTTAGCTTACAGCCCCCATGTTTCACTTCTCTTCCAACCTGAAAAAATGTAATACTTGACCAAGAGAACTAGTTGTTAGAACAAAGAAACCATGAAATGAAATTCTTATTGTTTGTGACACAAAACCACGCTTTGGTTGCCTCCTAAAAGAGTCATTCTTTATTGTATTTGGCTAGACAGCTTATTCCTACATCAACTTGACTCGTAGATAGGAGCAACCAAGTGAATTTCATCTATATAAGAGATAACAATATTTTCAAAAAAAAGGTTTCAACCTGTGACCATTCAATTTAAAAAATTTATTAGTCTTCATACTTTCAATTTCAACCACACAATGAGGAAAAGCATTCACTACAACAAACGGGCCAATCTATCTAAATCTCAACTTATCTAGCATGAGCTTCAACCTTGAATTAAAAAGTAATACCTTTTGACCTTTAGAAAATTGCTTGCGATTTGGGCACTTGTCATGAAGGTACTTTATGCGTTCCTTGTATATGCTAGCATTGTCATATGCTTCTAGCCTGATTTCCTCTAGCTCTTGAAGTTGCAACTTTCTTTCCTTTCTAGCTTCTTTCAGATCCAAGTTACATTGCTTAATTGCCCAAAATTCCGATGTTCAATCTCCACAGGTAAATGACATAACTTACCATAAACTAACCGATATGGTGACATTTCAATCAATGTTTTGTATGCTGTCCGGTATGCCCATAGTCCGTCCTCTAAGCATAGACTCTAGTCCTTTCTGTTAAGGTTTGGTTGTTTTCTCCAATATACTTTTTATTTCCCAGTTTGAAAACTTCAACTTGCCCATTGGTTTGTGGGTGGTAAGCAGTGGCTACTTGATGGTGCATTCCATATTTTTTCATCAATGCTTCAACAGTACGGCTGCAGAAGTGCGTACCTTAATAATTAATAATTGCTCTAGGAATCCTAAACATATTGAAAATGTTAGACTTGAGAAATCCTACAAAAACCTTAAAGTTTTTAGTACAGGTAGCCTTTGCTTTTACCCATTTTGAAACATAATATACTGCAAGCAATATATAGACAAATCCAAAAGAGTTAGGAAAAGAGTCCCATAAAATCCATTCCCCACTTATCAAAAAGCTCACAATATAACATAGGGGTTTAGGGCAAATCATTTCAGTGGGATAAATTTCCAACTCTTTGACATTTGTCATAAATCTTACAAAACTGGTAAGAATCCTTAAACAATGTTTCCCAATAAAACCCGTTGTCCAAAATTTTTCTAGTTGTCCTTTTAGGACCAAAATGTCATCCACAAGCATAACTATGACAATAAGCAAGAATGGAATGAATTTCATTATTAGGCGCACACCTACGAATAATTTGATTAGAATTGATTTTCCAAAGATATGGTTCATCCCATATATAATACTTACAGTAATTTTTAATTTTATTCCTCTTTGTTTTGTTCAAGTCTTCAGTAAAATTCCATCAACTAGGAAATTAACAATATTAGCAAACCAAGGTTTTTTGCCTTGCACCTGTAACATCAGCTCATCGGGAAACAATTTTGAAATTGGTAAAGCCTCTTCTTCACATATATGTTGGCTCAGTTGGTTAGCAACAGAGTTACTAAGAGCTACTTGACCAGAAAAAAAAATTTAATTTAGATCCCAGTAAATATGATAGGAATTTATCTAAAGTAAAAACAATTGCTAAAAGCTCATTTCTGTGATTGAATAGTTGCTTTAGGTAGATTCAGCATCCTTGATGCGTAGTAAATGACATGGCTATTCCTTCCAATTTTCTTGGCCAAGTATAGCTCCTACAGCATATTTACTAGCATCACACATGATCTCAAAAGGAATATCCCAATTAAGAGACTGTATAATCAGTGCAAACTTGAGCACCCTTTTAGCTTGGCAAAGGCAGCTTTGCGGTCCTTTTCGAAATCGAATGACACATCCTTTTATAGCAACTTTGTTAAATGTTTTGAGAACTCCCTAATGAAACACTTGTAAAAACCTGCATGGCCCAGAAAACTACAAATCTCTCGCTCATTAGTAGGATAAGGTAGACTTTCAATTAAGTCCACCTTGGCCTTGTCAACTTCAATACCTCTAGCAGAAACGACATGACCCAAAACTATTTGCTGTTGAACCATAAAATGACACTTTTCATAATTTAGGACCAAGTTTGCGTCAATGTAGTGTTTCTAAACCAAAGTCAATTTACCCAGACATTGATCAAAAGAACTACCCTAAACAGTAAAGTCATCCATGATGATCTCAAAGCAATTTTCTAGCAAGTCAGAAAAAATACTCATCATGCATCTTTGAAAAGTTCCAGGGGCATTATACAATCTAAAGGGAATTCTATGATAAGCAAAAGTTCCATAGAGATAGGTAAAAGTTATTTTTTCTTGGTCCTCGAGAGCTACAACTATTTGGTAGTAACAAAAAAATCCATCTAAGAAGCAGAAGAGATACTTATTTGCCAACTTTTCAAGCATTTGATCAATGAACAAAAGTGGAAAGTGACCTTTCCTTATGGTTAAATTCAACTTCCTAAAATCGATGCACATTCTCCAAGCATTTTGAACTTTCATAGGAATAAGTTTGTGAGTGAGGGTTATTTGTGGAAGAGGGCAAAGTATTACACACAAAGGAAAAAGAAGATTATTAGAGGCCGACAGGGAGAAAGAGCAAGCAACCCGGCAAACTCATCAAATTGGCAGGAGAAAAAGTCTTAGGCAAAATAATGAATAATAGCCCTGGTAGAATAAAATGCCAGACAAAACGAAGTATTAACTTATATCAAATAAAAAGGCCTAGCAAAAGTAAATAAGAGTTTGGGGAAAATAAAGTAATATGAAAGCTCTTTGTAAAAAATATGGCCCCTTTTCCATAAGGAAAGTAAAGGTTATTTATAAGAAAGTCAGATGCATAGGATTGCGCCACTTGTCTTTAAATCAACGGTGGAGAAGAGTGTAATGGTCATCTTTGGGTAAAAGCTATTTTTTGGGCTTTTGGGTTTACTGGGTCCATTGGAAAATCTAACAGGCCTTGCATTGAGCCGACCAAGTCAAAACTCCCTAGAATTATCTCCTTACGATGTTGAAGTAAAATTCCTGCCTAAAATTTTAAATTCAACATCGTCTAACTTAGAATAATCAAACAGTAAGTAAGATTTTTTTAATAAATAATAAATAAATAGATAAATATAAAATAGCTAAATTCCACCATTACATTTTGTCCCACTGCATATGGAGTATGAAATGATTCATATGCATTAAAGATATAAAATAGATGTTAACGTTTGATTGTTGTATGAACATAGAATAACTTTAATAATTTCATGAGTAATTTTGAAACCTACATCATTATAAATGAAGGGAGCAAAATCCAAGATCTTGCAATTTAATTTTGTTAATATAATATCTGTATATATAAGTAACAGATCACAAAATAAAGGGAAAATAAATACTAGCATTAATTAAATAAATATCTCTCTATTAATATCTTTTTTTTATTTAATGGCCGAATCTTACTTTGCTAAGTTTCCTTAGCCAAAAGAGTAAAAAGAAGGAAGGAAATATGTTTTTCCTTATTTGTGCGCACACTTGCGCATGGTTAGAAACCAATTCCCTCTTCTAATTTTCTTTCATATTTTGTTCTCTCTTTGTTTTTTTCGTTTCGTGTTTTTTTTTTCCTTTCAAGCTTTTAGGCTTTTCTGTTCTTCACCTTTTTTTATAGCAAACCAAGCTTGCCTTCTCATCCACATAGGGCAGAGCAAATTTGGGAGCCATAAGTAATTGCAAGGTAAGTATTAGTCGATCCTCTACGACAATTCTTTTTTTTTTTTTCTATTTCTTACAGAAGCTATAGTGGAGAAATATATCAATTTCTAGTAAGTGGAATAACAATTAGACATGCAATAATATATAATGTTTGGCATAATTTCACATGAATCTATATAGCATCAATAATTTATATTTTATACTTACTTGATTGTAGATGTCACCATGGTTCAATCAATGGAGGAAAAGTCACATACCCAGTCAAGCAAAAGGAAAAGGGAGATGAACAAAGAAGTATGGAAGAATTCAGCCAAACCATTAGCTGATCGCAAGAAGTGTTTGTCACTATTGGTAGATAAGACAAATTAGATTGACCCAACGTTCCTTGAAGATAACTTCTAACTTAACTAGAAGAAAGAGAGAGAAATTCTGTGGCGAAACAGGGCCCCAGTGCCCTAAATTACTAACACTGGTAGGCTCTTAGGGAACTATGATCCCACTTAGGTTACAGTTGGCTAGTTATTACTCGTGAAGTGTCTTAAATCATTACGTGCAACTAGTTACTTAGCCTACCCCTGCATAAGAAATATGCATGCATTGTTCTAGCTATGCAATAATAATTAAATTAAAACATCATTGAAAATAGTGCCGCGGCAATTAACGAAAAAAAATAATTCAAACAAGCCAAGACGTAAACCTTTAGTTGCTTTAACTTCAAGTAACAACTATGTGCATACATCTCAAACTTATATACACCCAAAAGTAACCCTAGTGTTATACACACCAATGGACACTAGTAGAGGCGATCTGTGTATGAAATTTCCATACATATCAGCGAAGCATCTCATAACTACTAAGATCTATCCTTAGTTCTTCACCCAAGCAAGCTAGCTTCAAGTGATGAGCCACACTTTACTTGTACTCACTTAGCCTCAAACTGTAAGGCAAACACTTTGATCAGTACTAGCTTATGCCATAAGTAACTTAGAAACTTTGGAGTTTCCTACTTAGAGAATACCTTTGAATTACTAAAACCTAGTCTTAACAGCTGCCCCTTACCAACTGTTAGGCCCGACTAGTCCACTTAAACCTGCACAACACTTAAGGGGTGAGTACTCTAAAGTACTCAGTAAGGGATTTAGTACCTGCAGGAACTTCAACTTTGACATCCATGATCCCAATATATATATATATATACACACACACACACACACAAAAAAAACAAAACAAGCAGTCAACAATGTAACCAGAAGCAAGAATAAACAACAACCAATGCAAATGATGGATGGATGGATGGATGAATGAAATATGCACATGCAAATGTACTTAGGACTTCCTTACACCTATAGGTGCTAGACTTGCCATGAGCTTTTACGACTAGGGTACTCGGATACTGGCCCTTGTATACTATGCTAGCACTTAACTAACCCCATTAAGTCTTCTTACGGGCACCTTAAAGTAAGGCATCACTTACTCAAACCTTACCCGCCTTGTTGAGCTACTTAGAGTAAGTCACCACTTACTCATTCCTTACCCGTCTCTTCCCTTAATTTATTGTGCAGGGTAGCTGTCTTATGTGGTTCAACTTACCAAGCTCTTCGAGCTTAGCTTAGGGCTTCTTAGCGGCTTACTTACCAAACCATAAAGTTTGGTTGGGATTCTCTTAGGTTTCTTTTTATTGACCAAAGATTTATGACATTCCACTCGGCCAACAAAGAGTCTGAAACCCTACTCAATCCCTTTAGTGTTCCCTTGGGAACTGAAGCACTTTAACTTCCTTAGCCACCATTACTTACCCTTCCTTAACCACACCACTTAGCTACCACCTAAATAATGCATAATTCCCAACTTAGGAATGAGTTCTAGACCCAATTAAGGCTATGGAACATCTTAAATTAGCCTAGGGATGAAAACCGAGAGTTTGAGACACTCTTAGGATGCCCGGAGCTTAGGGGCAAAATGCTTTGGCGGCGCCGTTGGCGAAGCGTCGCCAAAGGCATTGAAATTCGGAAAATTTTGGCATCTCTCGGTGACGCGTCACCAACTCACGTCGCCACCGGAGACACGTCGCCAATGCCTTTCCAGCATTGCGCTACAGCATGCGATCTTGCACGAAACCTGCTCAAAATTTCTCATCCCAAGCTCAAATCACATGGGTCTTATTTCTACTTCATTCCTACACATAACACTACATTTCTATGCATTATTTGAGCTTAATTAACTTAAATCTCTTACCTCAAATCATCTTGAAAGCAAGAAACAAGCAATGAGCACATCCAAGCTCCAATGAGTTCCTTTGAGTTCCAAGCTTGAAATCAACCAAATTGGACACCAAGAGCACGAAGTTAAGACCATTTCTAACCATTTAACAATCTTAAAACTAACCCATAAGGATCAAATACGTTTACCTTTGGGTTTGAACCAAAAACTTGCAAGAACAACTCCAAATGCACCAATTCCATTAAAAATGAGCTAAGGGCTTGTTGGGATAGCTTCGGGACCTTCAATTTCCATGGAAACTTGAGTGAGTTGGGAAGTTTGGGGGTAGAACGCAAGGGAAGAAGGAGAGCTACGAAAATGGCAAATGGGGGAGATGATGAATAGTGTCATCTCCTCCATTTATAACCAACTTAGCCCAACTTTCTTCCACTTGTCACCTTGGCCCTTAAACTTAATTTTTTTAATCACTTAGGCCACTTAAACACTCCCCATTGCATCACTCCTTGGTCCCAAAGAAAGGTTTTTCTCATCCAAACACTTTGCCCTTAGGTCACTTAAGCTATTATAAGACAGAATAGCTTAATTTCTCACTTAGTGCATTTTTCACCATTAACTTTCGCTTTTGGTTCAAATGGCTATAAATACTTATGGTCTTAAATCAACTAGCTCAAAACACTTGCATGAACCTAATTTTACCAAAATTACGTTAACTTCGGCCAAAATTACCATTGTGACCTTTTTGCCCCTTAGGTGCCAATTACTCTTTGGAACTCAATTTAACCTTAACTAGCTTGCTTTCTTTGCTTAATAAAACTTATCTGAGGGAAATAACTTGAGATTTACTTACCTCAACATTTAATGTAGAGGAAATACTAGGAGAGCCTTTACAAATTCTATCTCCAAGCTGTCAAAAATTTGTGGTGCAGGATAGTCTGGACTTACCTAAATTTATTCCACCAGAGAGTTACGATTAAAGAATGAAAGGAAAGAAGTAGCTCTCTCAAAAACCAGGCTTGGTGTGGCAAATAGATATGTTGCCAGCTGGTTGAAATGGGTCGACAAAATTCTTCACAATAAGAAGTATTATGACATTTTGAAAAATGCCTATATTGTTCATGCCATCAGAATATCTTGGGACTTGATCTACCGTGTTTCCAATAAGGTTTCAATATAGAGAAATCTCTTCATAAGGTGGAGTACTGATATTCATACCATTTTCATGGCATGGGGGAAATTCACACCAACTTTAGAAGATGTAAAAGTTCTTTTGGCCTTGAGTGCTTTTGGCGCAGAAAACATGTCAGATGAGTTGGCCGATGATGAAGCATGCCTCTATAAGAGCTTAAGCGAGGATATTGGTGAGGCCAAGAAGGCAACAAAAATCGGGGTCAAATTCTGCCATATGACATATGGCTAAATTTTTACTTTGGGCAACTAGACACTGATGGCTCCATAATTCCAAGGGAGGGGGTGAATTGTGGTTACAAATTAAAAGTTTTTCCTGCATTCTGAGTATGCAAATTTCTTTAGCTTGGCATAGCTGAAGACTGCCAGAGGTTTTCTTCTTGCCATCAAATTAGCATAGGGGAAAAAGCTGGCACTTTGCTCATTGTACTTGGGCTCTTTATACAGGAGACTTGATGAGTACTCGCATGCCGCCTCTCATTCCATGAGCAAGTATTGGCATTTTTTTCAATTTTTTTTGTGGTGATTTTAATGCCTTAACACATCCTCAACAGTTTTGACTAGGTGACATCAATAGACTTTGTGTTTTTGCAACTCTTCCTTAATAAAATATTTAGGCTTTGTAGCCCTCAAGTTGTCTCTAATATAGAAGAGAATCCCTTTTGAGCATTAACTTGGAACAACCATTCTCCGGTCAATCTTTTGTTCTCTATTGATGAAGAATCAGCCTTTATCTCCTGGTCTTATTTGACTGACATAAAGGGGTTTGCCTCATCAACAATTTTCTATTCAAGACAAGGTTACATGGAAAATACAAGAATTTTTGATGAGGGAGAAGAAAAATAGGGAAGCAATGATCTATTGTTCTTCACATGGTCATGCCCGACCATGTTGGTTGGCTTGATGAACTTCTACCTATCTCCATATTCTCCAAATAATAAAGAGCTAGTTGTTTATAATCCATATCGGGTGGCCAGACAATTTAGATATGACCAAAGAATTCCCCATGATGCTAGTATGCTTTTCAAAGATATGACAATCCAGTAAAGCGAGACTCAGTTTCTTACTATAAGTGCCTTGAGGAATCAACTATATGAGAAAAATGTATACTTTCCAAGCATAAAAAGGCATAGCTATTAGAGTCCAGAGTGATTATCTTACTTCTCCTCTACGATGGAAACTTTCATGGAATTCAAAAACCAAACTAGAGGAATAACCAAGTCCTTCCCTATTGTGGATGATCATGAGAAAAGATGCCAGCAAGCTCAAGTGATAAGCCAGTCATTAAGAAAACCAAAAAGATAGTGATCCATCTAGAGGTAACTGATGTAACCCCTAACACCTTCATAGAATATATATATATATATATATATATATATATCATGCTGAAGGATCAAATGATGACACTGAAGTTTATTGCCCTAAACTTGAGATTGGCCTTGATGCTAATTTGGAGTTTGAAGAAGATAATACCAATGTACCTTTGGATGATTGTAAGGATATGTCTCCAATTGTTGTCATAACTCATGTGGCCAAGAATTTTTCACACCATTACTTATTGATATCTTATTTAAACAAACTAACCTTCTTTCTGTTTTTTTAACAGACATAGGCACAAACACCATTTATGGCATTATCATCTACCCTGAAGGGTGGCCCTTCAAGGTTAAGACTGAAACATGGAGTGAGTAAAAGGCGAACCACTGCTGGTAAATCACTAACAAAACTTAACTAGAATTCTTCTACATTGGAATGAGGCAAATTAACACAATCCACAAACTTGCCACTTGAGTTAAATACTAGTATTGGCATGGACTCACAACTTGGCCATAATATTGATCTCCTGCCCTGTACTACTCTTCCCCCAACTTTGGCGGAAGACATAAGTATTGTTATAGAAGGTGATCTTATTTTGTTTTAAGATATTCAAGTGACAAAGTTACAGCAGCATTACCTATAGGTCGTCTTTGATGTAGAGGGTGATTTCTTTTCTGCCAGTAAGATTCAAAGTAAAAGAAATCTGAAAAAAATACTTAGCACTTTAGCTGATACATTAACACTGCTAGAAAAAAGATTTTTGCACTTTATTGATGGAAGAAATATTTGAAGCCAATGAGGCTTTTGAGGTTTGTGTCAAGATGATTTTTTTCTTATACTATTCATGATATGCAAAAAATAAACAGAATGACATTATTTTTCCCATGCAAATGCTTGATGATTCTAAATTCAAGTTAGAAATGTTGCAACCTATCATCCAATAAGTGAGAAAAGTGGCTTTAGTAGGGGATTTTCAGCTTGAGCTGCAAAAGATAAAGGATGAGAAACAATAAGTATGTCAAAAGCTCAAGTATCTTGAGCAAGAGAATGCTTCCTTAATTTCTCAATTGGCATCTGTGGAGAATGAGATTAGTTCCCTAGTGAAAACAAACAAAATTTATGAAGACTGGGAGAAACAAATAGCAAAAAAAATCAGTAGCCATAGAGGAGATTATTTCTCTCAGGGACATACTCTCACTTTCTGCTTAGGAAAACAAGTCTCTGACCTTTTTCTTTTGTTTTTAGGCAATGGCTAGATTTTACTTTTGTCTTTTTTACATTTATCAAGGAAGTCATCTCTTTCATTAAGAGTGAGGCACGTACATTTTTTATTTCAACATTGACTTGAACACAATAATTTAAATAATAAAACCATTTACTTGGTTTCTTGGCAAAACTCCAATATGAGCCTTTGGCATAACTAAGGCTATCAATCTGTTCAAATAAAACAATAAAAATACCATACCAATCCATTTGGTAAGAGGGAGGCAAGAGATCAACATATCATTTCAATAAATAGTGCCCTTGATGCATTCACTAACAAAGAGCTATAAAAATCTTCCCAATGTATTCGTTGAGAAGGAAGCAAGAGATCAACATCTCATTTTAATGAATAGTGCTTTTAATGCATTCGCTAAAAAAAAGCTATAAAAATCTTCCCAATGTATTCACTAAGAGGGAAGCAAGAGATCGACATCTCATTTTAATGAATAATGTCTCACTGTATTCTGCTGCATTCCAGCAGTTGTAACCCAAGTGTAGGTTGTCGCAAGTAGTAAAATCTTGGGAGTTCAAGTATCGAACTACAAGGAAGTGAATTAAAAAATACCAATTACAGATTTGGTAATAAAGAAAGACTTTGGTGCACGGTGTGAACAAGTGTGAATTAAAATTAAAATTTAAGGAAATAGCTAAGGTTAGGGGATCCACTTTTAGTGTATCGGTTATGATTAATTTTAGCTCATCTTACCACTCAATTGGGATCCACACATAAAGGATGTCCTAATCGAGGAATTTAGTTAGTTTTAACTTTTATTGATCTTAAAACGCTAAAGCTTGCTAATGAGTTCAAGTATCCATCATGTCAACATTTGTCTACAATAACTCAAGATTCCAATATAGCTAGCAGAGTCTTGTTTTACAGAAGGAATCAAATAGCTTTTGTGCCAATGATTGACTATGATGAATTAAGACTCCCACTTAACAATGAGGGAAGTTAAATAGATTAAAAAAGAAAATACCGTTAATGTTGTAATTCATTCAAATCAATCATAACCTTTATACCAAAAGCTCCACACTTTCATCTTAGCAAAAAGAAGATTAGTTAGATATGATAAAAATAAACAACATGTAGAAATATGAAATGAACATGGATTAAAAGATCAAAATAAGAACAACAAGAAAAACAAGAAAGAACTTGAACAGAGTTTCGGTATTGAAAACTAGAACAAAACTAAAGAAGAAAAGCTAAAAATGATACAAGAACATAAAGGAGGTATAAGAAATGGCATCCCTTCACCCTCCCCCCAAGGTGCCTATTTATAGAGTTTTGGGGGCGGGTGAAATTATAAAATGGAATAGTGAAATATAGGTAAATACAAATCAACAATGGCGGATTGTAATTTCTTTTAATTTTTTGACTATTGTACATATCGAATTCACTCTTCCTCAAAGCATAAGATTTGTAGATCTCTTCTTTAGCTTTGAATCAATAGCTAGATCATTCAAATCAGACATCTATAGCTCAAGTTATGATTTTTTTACTGAAACTGCTCTTCAGCACACAAAAGAACAAATGGTCTCATCTATAATCAGATTTTGGCAATGAAAATGATCAAACTAACTCGCGGAATGTAGCAGAGTTGAAGATCTATGTGTTGGCTTTCAGATGAATTAGAATCATTTAGTTCCAACATCTACAACTCCAAATGTGATTTTTCTCGTGAAGGGTCACCAAGTGATGATTTTACCTACGTAAAAAAGAAATAATTATTTTGATAGCCGAAGGGCTGTCGCCCTTGTAGCCCGCGAACTAAGGTCAAGTACCGCATTCGGGAAGTTGAGTGTCACCTACAAGGAGTACCTGAGCAGACCTCGGAAAGGATGAGCATACGACTTCGGTGGCCAACCAGCACCCCTGAGGACGGTAGCTACGACCTCGGAAAGATAGCACGTTGCCCCCTTCGGAAGAGTGGCCGAATCACCTTTGGAGAGAAGGACCAGCCACCTTTGGCAGGAGAAATCTCTCGAACAAGGAGCCTTAGTGCTAGGGAACCTCCCGAACTACTAGCACGACTCCGGAAGAAGGGTCCTCGCTCTGAGCGACGACTTCGAGTAAAGGGACCTCGGTGGTACGGCAGAAGCATTTAAAGAGCCTTTGACATGTCGCCCGCACATGCTACACGCCGCCCTCATATGCCTTCTGACACGCCAGGACTGTCCACGTCCTATCATGTAAGACTTTGCCTACCCTAGCCCGTGGCCCGAGGAGCCTACAAGTGGCTAGAGGCCCCCACACCCAGAAGGTAAAAATTACATTCGATCGAACGCGTGTCGCGATTTGAACAGGCCACACCCTCCTATATATACTCAGGAAATGGCCTCACCAAAGGATCTTTTTTTGGAACTCCCACGAAAAGAGATAACAAGCAAGAACCCTTGACCCTTAGTGCTTCCTCTCCACCTCCAAAAAACTAACTTAGGCGTCGGAGGCTCCTCCCCGGAAAAAGACTTCAGGGACCTCCCAACCCCCTGTTTTCTGAGTGTTTCAGGCATGTCCTCCTGGGAAACATACACTTCAGGCATTCTTCTTCATTGGAAGTCCCTCCCGGTCTCACCATGTCACACAACAAAGATGCTAAAGGGCATCACATGGCGCCGTTTGTGGGAAACCACCCCCAGGTCGCTGTCGTTGAAACTCGGCGTTCTTAGGACAATGGACTTCCGAAGTCCCCGTCCACGCCAGAAGTTCAACTGGCAACCGAACAAACTGCAACAGGGACTTCCTTGCTTGAGGATGAACGTCCTCTGACTATTACTATGGGCTTCTTGCGTGAATTCCAACGCTCTGTTGTGGCCGAAATGACGCAGCAGTTAAACCAAAGGTGGCCACAGCCAACTCCGGGACGGAGGCCCTCTTCACCAGCACCCCGGCGGGAAAAGAGCCCCCGATCAACTTATCGGAGTTCGGGAAGTGGGGATCAACACGATGAGTCCTCAATGGAAAATATACCCCTCAGGACGCGACCTATGGGAGAAACAGAGCCAAAGCAACCCAAAATTCTCCGCCGAAGAAGTTCCTCACCTAAAGGAAAGTCACCATCTCCTCGGCGCCGAAGTCACTCCCCAAAAAGGAGACGTCAGTCTCCGTTCCCAAAAGCCTATAGGCAGCGGGAAGAAGAGCCCAGTGCCACCCTCCTCACGGAGAAAATTTTAAAGAGACTAGAAAGAGTGGAGAGGCAGGTAGCTTGAAAGCCCGTTTGGGCTAGGTTGTCGAAGTCTTTCAATGGAGACGAATCACCATTCACCCGAGCAGTAGTCGAGGCACCTATGCCGAGTGATTTTCGGGACCTCGGTTAGAGACCTACGATGGCCGAACTGACCCCCAGGCTCATCTGACTAAATACAAGTGCAGCATGGTGCTGCACTGTCACAGGCCTTGAACCTTAATCCTATTTAAGTCATATAGGACCCCAGGAACCTTACACTTATTCAGTGTTAGGCCTATGTAAATTTGTCCTTAGTGGGCCTGTTAATTGATTAAATCCTTAATGCAATATTGTTTTATACTATGCCTTACTATGGCTGTAGGTCAATAACCATAAAAATAATATATAATCGATGCAGCTGGCCAGCACTTCAAACATGCATTTATATAAAACATACTATTATGCATCTTGAGTCCATACAAGCTATTAGGGAATATAACCATTAGTTCCATAGCATTTACCAGAGGCATAACTTCCACACACATATATATACATCATACACAAAAGTGTTATACATATGCTACACACTGAGAATCCTGGGATCCAATCCCACCTGAGTTACACTGCCAAAAAGGGGTCACTACAGTGTTCAGGTATTCCCTGTTCCTTGCCTCTGTACAATAAAGGCCAGTAAGTTAGTATTCCAGTAATTAGAAACCTGCAAGAAAGAAACTTAGCAACAATGTACATTATTAATTAACTTCTGCACACCTGGTATCAAAATACTAACAACCAGTTTCTTTATTGGTTATTAGCCCCAGGTCCACCAGTATCTGCACACAAAATATGTAAGGGATATGATAACCAAAAGTTCTCAATAAGGGTTATAACCTGCAAGAAAATTAACAACGTAGGATCGTGCATACTATCCATAAGGATGTCAATATATGCATAATGCACTTGAGCTCAAGTCATAACGCTAGGAACTCGTATTATTGGCCAATAATTATGGAAGTAGCTAGTTCCCACAATTCCTTTACTCATTTGTCCTGCAATCGACAAGTCCAACTTGTCCATACAAATACTGCTTTGAAAGCTTCTTAGTATTTTCCAATATCCCTTATTTTATGTACAGGAGTGAACTATTTGCTTATTTAGTGCATGTGTTAGTGCTACCTTTATCAAGTTTCATGAGTGGTTAAGGACACCTCCCCCTCTTAGGTCCATCCAGGTCTTCGCCCATCATTGTGACCTTAGGTATCGTAGGTTCCTAACCCGTCATACTCACCGTAAATTAGACCATATTAAGGTCCATTTTGCCAATAGATATAAGTTTACAAATATGCACTTACACACTTCATATGCACTTCATAGTTTAGTTTCTTACCAAAACCCAATCATATAAGCTTCTCAAATAGCCATCAATACTCAAATCATACGCTTGTTAAATTTATCCATATTCGGCCACTTGATATACAAGTATCATAGCCAAATTTATTTAACACATAAGCATACAAATTAAATAACCCTTACCTTAGATAACTTAGTTTGCAAGCTTCAAGTACTTAGCCTTTTTGTCTCGGTTTCAACCCAAACTTAGGCCATCTTTTAGTAGCTTATTCCCAGAACCTATATTGATCAATTTAAGCACAATTTATCAATTTTTAACACTTGAAAACAGTCCCTGAAACAACCACTAACTGTCCAGAATTTTCTGTCTCCGGCTTGCCTATCTTGTGGTTCTTTACACCTTTAATGGCATAAATGCAACCTAAATCTTGCTCTCTTATTTCTTATACCTTGTATACTAGTGTATAAGCAAGATTATCACCACCAAAAGCCACCAAAAATACTGTAATAATACAGTTTATTCTTGGAAGTAACTACAATTACAACAACACCAAAACTTCACCTTAATGCACATTCATGGCATTCATGGGCAATTCACTTCCAAATAAATGTTCTCTTGCTTCTTAGCTTTTAAACACCAAATCATAAGCAAGATAACATCATCTAGAATTAATTTAAACCATTAAATCCAGCAGCTCCTAGCTGGAACAAAATTAATTCCACAAGCTCTTAACTAATGCACCTTAAATGCACAACATGGTTTCTATGTGTATTTCACTGCCTAGCACCTTTTCTCCCACTTCCTGGCCTTCAAATACCAGTTCATAAGTAAGAAAACAACCTTATTGAGCTACCAAAACCCTTGGAATATGAAATTATGGTTGGTTATAAAAGAATTAAACCATACTTAGCTCAACACTCACGGTTTTGGCTACACAAAAATTCAAGCCTTAGTTCTTTTTGGGTTTTAGCTCATTCGCATCTCAAATTACTTCTTAAAGCTAGGAAACATATCAAACAACAATCCCAGCCATGATTTATTCCATCAAAATCGCATGAATAGTGCCAGAAATTCAAAGATGATGAAAACTACACCATAGGAGCAAAATTAACCATGGATAAGCTCATAAACACCTTCAAACATGTTGAGCACCTTTGATTTCTCTCAAAAACCAAGTCTAACATTAATTTCCAAAATTTACAAAGTTAAACTGTAGCTCAAAAATTGGGGAAATAATAAAACCAAACTTACTCAGACAAGAAGCAAGAAATCCTAGCTTAGGATAGCACAAATCTTGATTTTCCTTCAAAATCTTGCTTATTTGTGCTTGGATTTGATGGATTGGAGCTTGGATATGGTTTAGCTATGGTGTTTGGATAGAAAGAGAGGTTTTGGTGGTCTGGAGACGAAGGCGGAAGAAGATGGCCGAGCAATTAATGGGAAGTCAACTTATGTAGGCTTTAATTGCACATGCTGCGCACATGGTGCTGTCTTTGTACTCTCCAGGAAATTTGGATTTATTCGTAACACGCTGAGAAATTAAGGACCAAAATTGGTATTACGCCGCGCCTGGTTCCTTCACAGATATAAATACGCGGCCAGTCCCAGCCTTTCAGTTATATTCCATTTTGTCCTTCCTTTTATCAAGGGTACATATAAACCACTTATAGACAATCTAGTCAATTCACAAATTCACGATGATAAAGCGGAAATTACGAAAAATTGTGATACCTCAAATTTAATATTTTCTCATGCTCTAATCAATCGTGCCATCAAAATGGGTCATTATGTGAAATGACCAAAATGCCCTTCTTGGCCTGGCTTGCTTAAATGATCAATTTTATTCATTTTTAACTACTGGACCCTAAATTACCGAGACTTAGCTTGCAAATAAATTATCTAAGGTGTAATTTATTAAATTAACTAATTACCTGGCTGATTAGACTTATAGCTCCGAGGGCCGTCACATTCTCCCCCTCTTAAGCTATTTGGTCCTCCAAATCTTGCTTAAGTTGAGCAAAATCATCAAGATACTGGGTCAATATATCCTGCTCTGTCTCCCAAGTAGCCTCCTCTTCTGTATGGTTAGACCACAAGATCTTCACCATGGGGATCCACTTGGTTCTTAACTCTCTGACCTGCCTATCTAAGATTCGTATAGGTCTTTCCACATAGGTCAGGTCCTCATGAATAGGCACATCAGGAGTGGTCAATACTTGTCTCGAGTCTATGATGCATTTTCGGAGTTGACTTACATGGAAAACATTGTGAATGTGAGACAAGTTAGGTGGTAATGCCAATCTATAAGCCACCCTACCCACTTTCTCTAAGATTTCAAAAGGTCCAATATACCTCGGGGCTAACTTATTTCTTTGCCCAAATCGGATCACACCTTTCATAGGAGATACCCATAAGAGTACTTTATCCCCTATGTCAAACTCCAATTCTCTCCTTTTGATATTGGCATACTTCTCCTGCCTATCAGAAGCTGTCTTGATCCTTGTTTGGATCTGTTTTATTTTAGCTGTGGTTTCAGCTATGATTTCTGGGCCTAACTCAACCCTATCTGTAGGGCTTGCCCAACAATGTGGAGTCATACACCTTCTCCCATAAAGGGCTTCATAAGGTGCCATGCCTATTGCAGCTTGATAACTGTTATTATAGGCGAACTCCACCAATGGTAAATGCTTATCCCATTCACCTTTAAAATCCATGGCACACCCTCTTAGCATGTCCTCTAAGGTTTGGATCACCCTTTCTGATTGCCCATCTATCTGTGGGTGATAGGCCGTACTAAGGCTCACTGTACTGCCTAATGCCCTTTGAAAGGCTGTCCAAAACTTAAAGACAAACCTTGGGTCTCTATCAGATACAATCTGATCAGGTATACCATGTAACCTAACGACCTTTTTAAGGTATGTCTGTGCCAGCTTATCCATAGTATAGGTGACTTTGATAGGTATAAAATGAGCCGATTTTGTTAACCTATCAACAACCACCCACACTGCATCATTATGAGCTCCCGTCTTTGGTAATCCCACCAGAAAGTTCACAGTGATGGAACCCCATTTTCTTTCAGGTATGGGTAAGCTCTGAAGAGTTCCAGCTGGTTTCTGGTGTTCTGCCTTCACCATCTGACAGGTGAGGCATTTTGCCACATGTTGCCTAATGTCTTTCTTTAGGCCAGGCCACCAGAAATGAGTTTTTAAATCATGGAACATCTTTTCAGCACCTGGATGTACACTCAGCCTACTATTGTGTGCTTCTTGTAAGATTTGCTCCCTTAAGTCCTCCATGTCTGGCACATATAGCCTAACACCATAGTGTAACATCTCATCTCTATATTGAAATTCTCTACTAAGAGTACCATATTTTTCTTCCCCACTAATCTTTTTAAGAGTATGGTCATTTTCCTGTGCTTTCTTTACCTTAGCCAACCACCCTGATTCCACCTGCAATTGGTACATTTGATCCATTTCCCAAGCTAACCAGTTCTCATACAAATCTGAGAAATGTTCTACAGGTGTATTTGATACTTGGTCCTTTGAAAGAGCCACGCCTGTGTACCTTCTACTCAAGGCATCAGCGACTACATTACCTTTCCCTGCACAGTACTCAATGCTACAGTCAAAGTCCTTTATATACTCAACCCACCTCCTTTGCCTCATGTTCAAGTCTTTTTGTGTGAAGAGGTACTTGAGGCTCTTCTGGTCAGTATATATCTTAAAGGATCTACCCAACAAGTAATGTCTCCATGACTTGAGGGCAAAAACTATTGCAGCCAGTTCTAAGTCATGCACTGGATAATTTAGTTCGTTGGGTCTTAGCTGCTTAGACCCATATGCAATGACTTGTTGATCCTGCATCAATACACATCCAAGTCCTGTTCCAGATGCATCAGTGTAAACAGTAAAGGTTTTATCTGGGTCAAGTAAAATAAGGATAAGTGCTTGTATTAATTTTTTCTTCAACTCTTCAAAACTGTTTTCACAGTTTGCTGTCCATTCACACAGTCATCGGTAATGCTATTTTGGAGAAGTTTTTAATAAATCTCCTATAGTAACCTGCCAGTCCCAGGAAACTCCTAATGTTAGTCACTGTAGTTGGTCTAGGCCATTCTTTCACTGCCTTGACCTTTTCTGGGTCTACTTTCAATCCTTGGCTAGTGATAACATGTCCAAGGAAAGAAATTTCATTAGCCCAAAACTGACATTTTGATAACTTTGCATAATAATGATTCTCCTTCAGTATTTGCAACACTTTAATTAAATGTTCTGCATGTTCCTACTCTGTTTTGGAGTCTACTAGTATCTCATCTATAAATACTTCCACAAACTGATCCAAGTAAGGCCTGAAAATTCTGTTCATGGCATCCATGAATATTGCAGGAGCATTAGTAACACCAAAAGGCATCACTGTGTACTCATAATGTCCATATCGAGTCCTAAAGGCTGTCTTAGGTATGTCCTCTTCCTTCACCCTTATCTGGAAATATCCAGATCAAAGGTCTATCTTATAGAACACCTTTGCCCCTTTAAGTCTGTCAAACAAGTCATCTATCCTCGGTAAAGGATATTTGTTCTTGACAGTTACAGCATTCAGTTTACTGTAATCAATGCAAAGCCTCAAACTACCATCTTTCTTCTTTACAAAAAGAACTGGTGCTCCTCATGGAGACACACTTGGGCGTATGAAGCCCTTTTCTAGCAACTCCTCTAATTGCTTTTTCAGCTCATCCATCTCAGGAGCTGACATCCTATAAGGGGGAATAGATATAGGTGAAACTCCTTGTTGCAAGTGAATGGAGAATTCTATATCACGTTGGGGAGGTAATCCTGGAAGGTCTGTAGGAAATACCTCTGGGAACTGATTTGCTATTGGTATGTCCTTTAATGTTTCTTCTATTGATACCTCATTTAAGGCATAGAGCATCAATTCATCCTCATCTTCTATGGGGATAGACTCTAGTACCTTGAGGTGTAAACTTTCCACCCCATCCCCAAGCCCACCAGTACAAGTCATAAATTCCTTTCTAGAATCTATGAAAGTTACTTTTCGACTTGCACAGTCTATATAGGCCTGGTGCTTCCTTAACCAGTCCATTCCCAACACAATATCAAACACTTGCATATCCATTACCCATAAATCTGAGTCAATTTTACAACCACCAATTTCTAGAGGACAGTCCTTCATAATAGTGTTCGTAAGGACTATCTGTCTTACTGGGGTCTTAATCAGTTTCATAGTGTTCATTTCTGTGCATACCATACCTATCCTATCTACCACATTAGATGCAATAACAGATATGGATGCACCAGTGTCAAACAAAAATTTAACACTATGTCCTGAAACTGTAAAGATACCTGGTACTGCAGGCTGCCGAGCTACCTGACTGGCAAGAGTAAATACTCTAGGAGGTGCTTGCTGTCGGGGCTGTGGTGCTGGTCCAGGGGGTATTGCTCTCGGGGGTATAGTTCTTTGGCCTCTTTGGGGACAATCCTTGGCCCAATGCCCCAACTGGTTGCATATCAGACATGCATTACTAGCAAACTTGCAAGGCTTATTACCATGGAACTTCTTACAGATATTGCAAGGTCCTTTGCCGACCTTCTTAAACTTTTTGGTGCCACTAGTGCCCTTTCCAGCAGCAGTATCAAGATGCGGCCTCCTTTGCATGCCTAACTTTCTGGATGATCCATCTCCATCAGCCCTACTACTTCTAGCCCCATTGGCCATTACATCTGCCTCTAGTGCTAGGGCTCTCTGGACCATATCATGATAAGCCCTGACTCCTGCTGCTATAATAGGCTGCCTGAACTCCTGCCTTAGTCCCTGTAGGAACTTCTTCACTCTCATCTCCTCATGGCCTTCCATGTAGGGAACATATCGTATGAGTGTGCTGAACTTGAATTCATATTCAGCAATACTCATCTGTCCCTGAGTTAGTTGCTCAAACTCTCTCCTCTTTCGGTCCTGTACAGCCTCACTAATGAACTCGTCTCTGAATAGCCTTTCAAACTCAGTCCAGCTCAGAACCCTTTGCATGTACTCTGATTTTTCTTCATTTTCTTCTTCAAGCTCACTCTGAATTCTTCTTCACCATAACCCTGCTCTCCCAACTAGTTAAAAGGATGCCAACAACACACTTTCATGAGAATCCATCTCCAATGTCTTAAAAAGTGTATTCAATCTTTCCAGAAAAAAATCTGCAGTATCGGCATCTCCAGTTCCATCAAACATAGGTGGAGTAAACGACTGGAAATTCTGAACAATCTTCATCCGCCTTGGCATGCTTCGCTTCCTATGCCCCTCAATCTCCTACTGTTGTCCATGCCTAGGCTGGTCATGTACCTCAGGCTGTCCTCCATGGACTGGGTGACTATTAACATGCACCTCAGCATGGCTACCTGAGTCAGTCTGGTCCCCAACAGGATTTGGCTGTGGCTGTGGTGGTGGTGGTGTTTGGCTTGCAGGCGAAGCTTGCCCTGCTACTGCCTGTCTCTGTAGCAAGGTACTTATACCCTCATTCATTTGCATCAAGGCTTGACTGATGCCTTGAAGCAACTGCAACATCTGGGCCTCCCCCGGAGTTAACTCTGAACCCTGCCCTAGGTCTTGGTCTTCATTGCTCCTAGTGTTCACCATTTTACACCTGACAAATCCAGAAGATATCCACAGATACAATTTTCAGAAAATATACAACCTGTTACTCACTACCATCATACAGGGATTATATAGATTCTCAATGCCTATGCCTCTGGTAACCTACTCTGATACCACTGTCACAGGCCTTGAACCTTAATCCTATTTAAGTCATATAGGACCCCAGGAACCTTACACTTATTCAGTGTTAGGCCTATGTAAATTTGTCCTTAGTGGGCTTGTTAATTGATTAAATCCTTAATGCAATACTGTTTTATACTATGCCTTACTATGACTGTAGGTCAATGACGATAAAAATAATATATAATCGATGCAGCTAGCCAGCACTTCAAACATGTATTTATATAAAACATACTATTATGCATCTTGAGTCCATACAAGCTACTAGGGAAAATAACCATTAGTTCCATAGCATTTACCAGAGGCATAACTTCCACACACATATATATACATCACACACAAAAGCTTTATACATATGCTGCACACTGAGAATCTTGGGATCCAATCCCACCTGAGTTACACTGCCAAAAAGGGGTCACTACAGTGTTCAGGTATTCCCTGTTCCTTGCCTCTGTACAATAAAGGCCAGTAAGTTAGTATTCCAGTAATTAGAAACCTGCAAGAAAGAAACTTAGCAACAATGTACATTATTAATTAACTTCTGCACACCTGGTATCAAAATACTAACAACCAATTTCTTTATTGGTTATTAGCCCCAGGTCCACCAGTATCTGCACACAAAATATGTAAGGGATGTGAGAACCAAAAGTTCTCAGTAAGGGTTATAACCTGCAAGAAAATTAACAACATAGGACCATGCATACTATCCATAAGGATGTCAATATATGTATAGTGCACTTGAGCTCAAGTCATAGTGCTAGGAACTCGTATTATTGGCCAATAATTATGGGAGTAGCTAGTTCCCACAATTCCTTTACTCATTTGTCCTGCAATCGACAAGTCCAACTTGTCCATACAAATACTGCTTTGAAAGCTTCTTAGTATTTTCCAATATCCCTTATTTTATGTACAGGAGTGAACTATTTGCTTATTTAGTGCATGTGTTAGTGCTACCTTTATCAGGTTTCATGAGTGGTTAAGGACACCTCCCCCTCTTAGGTCCATCCAGGTCTTCGCCCATCATTGTGACCTTAGGTATCGTAGGTTCCTAACCCGTCATACTCACCGTAAATTAGACCATATTAAGGTCCATTTTGCCAAAAAATATAAGTTTACAAATATGCACTTACACACTTCATATGCACTTCATAGTTTGGTTTCTTACCAAAACCCAATCATATAAGCTTCTCAAATAGCCATCAATACTCAAATCATATGCTTGTTAAATTTATCCATATTCGGCCACTTGATATACAAGTATCATAGCCAAATTTATTTAACACATAAGCATACAAATTAAATAACCCTTACCTTAGATAACTTAGTTTGCAAGCTTCAAGTACTTAGCCTTTTTGTCTCGGTTTTAACCCAAACTTAGGCCATCTTTTAGTAGCTTATTCCCAGAACCTATATTAATCAATTTTATTCATTTTTAACTACTGGACCCTAAATTACCGAGACTTAGCTTGCAAATAAATTATCTAAGGTATAATTTATTAAGTTAACTAATTACCTGGCTGATTAGACTTATAGCTCTGAGGGCCGTCACATGCACGGTGCTGACGATGCTACCCTATGCAAGTGCTTTGAGGTCACCCTTGCCGGGCCGGCCACAGCATGGTACAACTCACTGGTTCCTGGAAACATCATGGAGTTCCAAGAATTGTCCACCGCCTTCACACAGTAGTTCATCGGAAGCCGTCCAACGGCGAAGATGCCAGTCCAAATGTTCGACCTAGCGCAGAAAAATAGGGAAACCATTCGCGACTATATCGAAAGGTTCAACAGGGAAGCTCTAAGTGTCCCAGACTTTAGGCCAGAAATACGTATCCTGGCCATGACACGAGGACTTCGGAGAGACCCCCAGCTGTTCTATGAATTCTCCAATGATCCCCCCGACACACTTGGTGAATTTTACCGAAGAGCAGAGCAGCACATGACTGCCGAAGAACTGAGAATGGGAGGCCCGAGACCTGATCATATTCGCACCGAGGGACCAAGCCAGCAAACTCGCTACCCAGCTGAACCAGCGGGGCGACCTCGGAAGTTTAAGGGAAGGAAGCCAATGGCCTTCACTCCCCTGAACACCACGAGGACGAACATCCTGATGGCGATGGAAAGGCAAGGAACTCAGATTCAACGACCGAAGGCCATGACCTCGGACAACAAGAAGAACATGAAAAAATTCTGCCAATTCCATCGGGACCACGGGCATGATACCGAGGACTGCTTCCAACTGAGGAAATACATAGAGTCGCTAATAAAGCAAGGTCAGCTCCGGCGTTACCTGCGGATTCCCTCCCCAAAGGGAAGGAGGGAAGAAGAGGGAAAGGGAGATGACGAAGAGTACGACTCCGACAGGCGTCGAAACCGAAGTCCGAAAAAGCGTCCACCGCCCCCGGCAGGAGTAATACAAATGATCACAACAGGACTGCCGTCGGCGGAAAGAAAAAGAAAGGCCAGAGAGATTTCGGTGATGGAGTATGGGAATCCATCAAAGAAGCTTGTTCGGAAGGATGGGTCCACTGTCATTTTTCCTCATGATGATCCACTGCTGATTATGGCAAGGATAGGAAGCTGGGACGTCAAGAGAGTACTGCTTGATGATGGCTCAAACGCAGACGTCCTATTCTCACACCTGCTACCGAGCTTGGGGATATCAAGGAGTGACCTCAAGTCCGTCACTTCTCCCACTTTTGGAGTAGGGCCGTCCGAACTCCCCGTCCTCGGGTGGGTAGATCTTCCTTTGATGCTGAAGGGAACTTCAGCAAATAACAAAAATGAACTGTTTGCCTCCGTAATGACAAGGTTCATCGTCATCGATGTCCCTTCGTCATATAACGCCATTCTTGGGAGGCAAACGCAAGGAAACCTCCACATTCGCCTGGATGTGAAGTACCTAACTGTCACCTTCACCACCAAGGATGGGGATGCTGAGATCTTCATCGACTAGGGGGAGGTGAGAAAGGTGTTCGTAAAGGCGAGAAAAGCCCCAATGACGAACTGCGCGCAGACCACAGAAATGAAGGTTCTGCCCACGCAAGAGTCAGAAGAACAAGGAACAGAAGATCCTGAGAAGGTAGAAACGGAAGAAATAGAGCTTGTCCCAGGCCGAAATACCCGAATAGGGAAAAAATTCGCTGAAGGTGACAAGGAAAAACTTGTATCTTTCCTACTAATGAATAAAGATTTGTTCGCCTACTCGTTGAAAGACATGCCTGGGGTAGACCCTCGCGTAGTACAACATAGTCTTAAAGTAAGCCTAGAGGCAAAGCCTGTCCGCCAAAAGAAGCGAACCCTCTCGGCACACAAAAACAACTTCGTCAAAACTGAAGTCCAGCACTTGATAGAAGCAGGTGTAATCAGGGAAGTCAAATACCCCGAATGGCTAAGCAATGTGGTCATCGCCACAAAAGAAAAGAGCAACAAGCTCCGAATGCACATCGACTTCCGAAATATAAATGATGCTTGCCCTAAAGACTCGTATCCCCTACCGCCGATAGATCAGTTGGTAGACTCGACCGCTGAATACGAACTCCTGAGCTTCCTCGATGCTTTCAGTGGGTATCATCAAGTCAAGATGAACCCCGAAGACAAGGAAAAAACCGCCTTCATCACCGAAGTCGATACGTACTGTTACGTCAGAATGCCTTTTGGGCTTAAAAATGCAGGAGCCACCTATCAGAGGCTGATGAACAAGGTCTTCAAAGACCAAATAGGGAGAAACATGGAAGTCTATGTTGATGACATGATAGTCAAGAGCAAGTTGCCTGGCAGTCATATCACAGATTTGGAGGAAACTTTCCACCAACTTAGAACATTCAGAATTCACCTTAATCCGGAAAAATGCGTCTTCGGCGTAAGCTCAGGCAAGTTCCTCGGGTTTATGGTATCGGAAAGAGGTATCGATGCCAACCCAAAAAAATTCAAAGCGCTACTCGAATTCTGAACTCCTGTTACAACAAAGGATGTGCAAAGGCTCACTGGGAGAATAACGTCCCTTAGCAGATTCATTTCCAGGTATGGGGATCGCTGCCGAGCATTCTTTAAGGTTCTCACCAAGGCAGCAAAAAATGGTGGCAACCTCGGAAGCGATGACCATCCTTGGAATAAGGATTGCCAAAAGGCCTAGGAAGAGCTCAAAATTTATCTGGCCCGTCTACCCACTCTTCGGCAACCACGAGAAGGAGAACCCCTTGTGCTGTACCTCGCTGTTACTGAAAAGGCACTAAGCTCGGTTCTCGTGAAGGAAGAGGGGATGGAGCAATGGCCAGTATACTACGTAAGCAAGTCCCTGCATGGCGCCGAAATCAGGTATCCTCTACTGCAAAAAGCTATCTATGCCCTGGTGCTAGCAAGCAGAAGACTGCGTCCGTATTTTCAAGCTCACCCTATTATTATCCGAAGTAGTCTACCTCTTCGGGATATCATGAAGAGAGTAGACCATTCGGGAAGGCTTTCCAAGTGGTGCATAGAGCTCGGCGAGTATGATATTACTTACGAGCCAAGGAAAGCAATAAAAGCCCAAGCTCTGGCAGACTTCATTGCCGAGGTGCCTTTTGCCGAAGATGATCAATCGGACCTCGGCAAAAGTGAGCCAGAATGGACTCTGTTTGTAGATGGGGCCTCTGGCTCCGAGCACCAGGGAGCTGGGGTAGTTATTCGCGGCCCCGAAGGCATGGAAGTAATGAAAGCCATCAAATTCGGGTTTAATGTCACTAACAATGTGGCAGAATACGAGGCTCTCTTAGCAGGGTTGCGCCTTGCTAGAAAGATTGGTATAAGGAACCTTAAGGCCCACAGTGATTCTCAGCTGGTGGTCCGACAGATGGCGGGAGATTATAGCGCAAAAGATCCAACTTTGGCAAAGTACCATGAGCTTGTGTCAAAGCTCATCCAGGAGTTCGACACGGTCCATATCAAAAATGTGCCTCGGCGAAACAATGCCGAAGCAGACAGTCTGGCCAAATCAAAGAGGTTCACCGAAGTACTGAGCCACCCGAGCATTGCGATAATGAGCATAGCGGCCTTGGAAGACGGATGGGAGAATCCTATAAAGAGGTACCTTACAACCTCGGAGCTTCCTGATGACCCTCGCGAAGCAGCAAAAGTGCGAAGACGATCCGGACGATATTTCCTAATCGGGGAAGAACTGTACCGACAGGGATACGCTAGTCCATTGCAAAGGTGTGTCAGCAAAGAGGATACTCAGACAATTCTCGAGGAAGTCCACGAGGGAATTTGCGGTTCCCACATCGGGACTGACGCTTTGGCAGGAGTGATACTCCGCCAAGGGTATTTTTGGCCCACCTTAAGAAAGGACGCAAGACAGTTTGTCCAAAAATGTGGCAGTTGCCAAAGACATGCCAACGTTCAAAGGTTGCCCTCGGAATTAATAACCTCGGCTGACTACCCCTGTCCCTTTGCAGCATGGGGCATTGACCTCATCGGGCCACTCCCGACAGCACCTGGAGGAGTGAAATTCTGCGTGGTTGCAGTGGACTACTTCACCAAATGGGTGGAGGCAGAGCCCCTGGCAACTATTTCGGCAAAGGAGATACAAAAATTTGTCTGGAAAAGCATCATATGCAGATTCGGCATACCGAGGGTGATAGTGGCCGACAATGGGTCCCAATTTATTGACAAAGGATTCCAAGAATTCATCACCGACCTCGGAATAAAGATGCACTTCGCCCCGGTAGCTCACCCTCAGAGCAACGGACAAGTAGAGGTATCCAACAGAACCATAAAAGATGGTCTGAAAAAGAGATTGGGGGAAGCAAAGGGAAAATGGCCAGGAGAACTTCCTAGTGTGTTGTGGAGCTATCGGACAACACCCCGAAGAGCCACGGGTGAAACGCCTTTTTCGCTCGTCTTCGGCACAGAGGCCATTATCCCTATCGAGGTAGTATGGCCATCAGTCAGAATACAAGTGTTCGACGAAAGAGGAAACAACCTCGGGTTGA
Source organism: Aquilaria sinensis (assembly GCA_005392925.1). NCBI lineage: Eukaryota > Viridiplantae > Streptophyta > Magnoliopsida > Malvales > Thymelaeaceae > Aquilaria > Aquilaria sinensis. The sequence continues at coordinate 178,653 of SMDT01003090.1, read as the reverse complement.
GAACTAAGCTCGACCTAGTTGACGAACACAGAGAGGTGGCCGAGCTCAGAAGAAAGGCCTTTCAGCAAAGGGTGGCCATAGCCGCAAACTTGCATGTTAGGCCAAAAGGAAAAAGAAAATGAGACCTCGTCCTCCGAAAGGCCGAGTTTGAACCTCGAAGACCGTCCCATGGGGTACTTCGGTCGAACTGGAAAAGGCCTTACTTGGTCCTTGACGAGGTCCGCAAGGGAGTATACAAGCTTGGCGACACCGAAGGGGGAGAACTAAAAAATACATAGCATTCGGATGCCTTAAAAAAATTCAATACTTAGAATTTTTGATGAGAAATTGTACAAGTTAGGAATTTTTTCTAAGCACAAAAGTTTTCTCCCATCTGAGAGTACTTGCCGAACAAAGCTGAAATATGCACTCTCGAAAGTCACATTTTCCTTCCGAAGTTGATGGGGTTATATGCCTAAAAAAGGTGAAGTCTATCAAGTACGGTCGATGAAGACAGGCTAAAATTTGCCTAAGGGAATTCATCAACAACGAACGTTTACCCGAAGGTTGGCCGATGAAACGAGCAAAACATACCTTTCCGAAGTCCCTCAACCGAAAGTAGTCGGGACAACTGGGAAACAAAAATATTGCTCAAAAGACTTAACCAAATTATGAAGGAAGGAAAATTTATTGAAGAAGGCCTTGGTACAAGGAGAAGGTTACAAGAAGAAAAATTACAAGGAAAAAGAAGAAGACAAAGGCCCTAGAATATCTAAGGGACCCCGACGTCATGGGAAGCTTGAGGAGCTCGATTTTCGACCAAGTCCACTGAGGCCCCTCGGGAATATCCAAGGCAGCCAGGAAGGAAAGGTCGAGATCTGGATATTTCTTCAGGACTTGATGGCGAGCTAGGCAGAAGCCGTCCTGAAAGGCAACCTTGGTTGCCTGAACGGCCTTGTCTTTCTCGACGTCCAAGTCGTCTACCTCGTTTTGAAGATCTGCAACCTCTTTCTCCAGCTCCTTTATCTTCTTCTTCTTCTTCTTCTTCTTTAAATCCTTCTTCAGCGAATCGACCTTGGCTTGAATGTCCTTCTTCTCCTTTTGAATGGCCTTGTTGGCCGAGGTCAGACTCACAACCTTTTCACCAAGGTCGGATATCTTCTTAGAGAAATCCTTCAAGAGCTCTTCCTGGCCCTTCAAGAATTTCTCACAAAGCTTGGCAACCTCCTCCTTGGCTATCCGGCTCAACTCGGCATTCTTCACAACCGAGCTAGCACAGAAGACCCTGGCCTTCTCCAGTTTATCTTCGGCCCAAGCTCAGACCGAAGACTACTTCGCTGCCCAAGCTCGGAGGTATCCACTATACCCCAAAAGCTGCAAACAAATAGAGGGTACTCAATCAAATTCGCATAAGGAAAGCCAAAACACTTAGACAAAAAAGTGGGAGGGAAAATGAAGAGGCCTAAAGAACTACCTGGGCAGCATGCTCGGACACCTTGGCGGCAAGGGCATCCTCAGTGGGGCACTCCTCGGCAACTGCCTTGAAGGAAGCCTGAGTGAGCACGCCTCTCGCCATCTGGGGAGCCATTTCCCTGCAATCCTCGGAGAACAGATTCATGTCCTCCATGAAAGACCAGAATGGCTCCTTTGGAACCTTGTCTTTCGGGATGTGGGAATCCCGTAGAGCCCGCCTATGGGCATGCTCAACCATCCAAGTTAAGGGCGCCAATTCCTCTGCAAAATAAGAAGCCTACGTCTCATCAGGCAAAACTCCCTAATTATGAAAGTTATAAGATTACAAGTGCTAAAAAGGGGATAAGGGACAAACCTGGCGCAACCTCACCGACGTCATCATCGGAGTCCCGGACCTCCTCCACGTCAGTAGGGATATGTTTGCCTTTGTCCCTTCGGCCTTTTTCCAACTCCTCGGAAGAGGGACCCCCTGCCAAAAAGCCCAAAAGATCCACCGACGTGGCGGGACTCAAAGAAGCAGCAACAGTGGCCACCACGGCGGGAGTTTCAGGCTCACCGCCAACCTCCGCCACATCTCCTGGGGGTGGAAGAAGGATGTCCTTCTTCTCATTCTTGGCTGAAGACGGTTCGCTCCCAGTAGTCTTGCACCTTCGGAAGGCACCCTTCTTCGTTTGTTCCCCATTTTTGGCTTGGCCGGGAAAGAGGGACTTATAGTAGGCAGTAGACTCGTTGCCCATCTTTGAAAAAGAAGGAAAATATCAGTGTGAGTCCAAACAGATACTTATACTGAAAACTTTGAAAGGAAACTTACTTTCGAAAAAAGCTTCGTAAGTGAGCTCCCCCCGAAGGAGCTTCACTAGCCAAGACTGCTTCCCCTCGATGACAAGAGCTGGCATGCCGAGATCCGTCTTGTGCTCCTTAACTACCCCCAACTCCCGAAGAACCTCCTTGGTCATGAGCTTCCACATGATGGGGAAGGGGTAGAGGGAGCGTGGAGGGACCTCGGCATCCCAGTCGGCGACAGCACGGATATGTCTGTCGAAGTCCACAAACCTCGCCACCAACTCGGGAGTTAGTAGCTTCTTGGAGTCCACGACATCCGTCTCCAGCTTTCCCCGAGCCCACTTAGTCGGAATGTGCGACCAGGCCTCCGCCACCTGTAGGAAGAAGAACTTCCTTTGCCACCCTCGCCAGCTATCCTTAGTAGCGAAGGTGAACATGAATTTTTTGCTCCCAGATCCCAGAGGTAGCATGAAATAAAAGCCACCCTTCGGGACCGGATAGAGCTTGTAGTACTGCATGAACAGGATAAAATGGGGTTATATTCCAAAGACCCCGCACATGCGGAGAAAGGCATTGAAATAGCAGTATGAGTTGGGAGAAAGTTGATTCATGGCTATGCCATGAAATTGGAAAAAGTCACAAATCATCTTCGGCGGAGGAAACCGAAGTCCGGCTTTTAGTTGAGCACGGAAGACGGTAACCTCGTCCTTATTGCTCATGAAACTAAAATGGCCAGGATGAGGTAGTCTGGTGATGGCATAAGAGGGGAGGAAAAATTTGGTTGTCCACTTCTCTAATTTCTCCGAAGTAGAGCAACAAGGGTGGGACATGAAAGGCTGCCAGCCCTCGGGGATGGGTTTAACATAAGGGGGACAGCTTGAACAGGTGTGAGGGGGACAAGCGAAGACATAGTCGATCAAAGAATAGAAGGACTTCGGAAAGAAGAAAAATGACTTCAGAAAGCTAGAGAAAGCAGAAAATGAAGAAACCGAAGCACCTCTAGAATCAAAACCCACCAAAAGTTTGCCGAAATCAGGGTTTGAGGACGCCGTCGTGAATGGTGGTCAGAAATCGCACCGCCATGAACGCCGCCGCAAAGAAAGAGGAGAAAGAATGAAAACAAACGAGAGCAAAGCGAGAACAAAGAGAAAGCAGGAGAAGATTATGACGGAGGAAGGTTTATATAGACCGAGGAAGGGTAACCGAATCGACCTCATAATTGCTCCGCGAAGGCGAATCGTCGCCTTAACTACTCCTCGCACGTGAAAAGAGGCAGCTGGTCTAACCGACGTGACCACCCCCGACCAGTGCCTGCCACGTGTCAACCAGCGCGAGAAATTAGGCCACGCTTTCTGGCACCCTGAAAATCCGAGCACATCGCTCCAGACTGACACACTTGGTTACGAGACGCGACGGTCCACTGACCTACGGCAAAAAAAGTAAATAGATTAGTCACCTCGAGGACACCAAACGACAGACAGTGACACCTGACTGGACAAGGCGCGCCTTCGGACAACGAAGTGCCTTTTCCATGAATGTCACACTCCGAGTCCTGAGAAGGGCCCCCAGAAGGTCTACAAGCTGAAGTCTCCACTTCGGCATCCTGAGGGGAGGGCATGTGATAGCCGAAGGGCTGTCGCCCTTATAGCTCGCGAGCTGAGGTCAAGTACCGCATTCGGTAAGTCGAGTGTCACCTACAAGGAGTACCTGAGCAGACCTCGGAAAGGATGAAATCTGGCGCCTCGAGCATACGACTTCGATGGCCAGCCAGCACCCCTGAGGACGGTAGCTACGACCTCGGAAAGATAGCGCGTTGCCCCCTTCGAAAGAGTGGCCGAATCACCTTTGGAGAGAAAGACCAGCCACCTTTGGCAGGCGAAATCCCCCGAACAAGAAGCCTCAGTGCTAGGGAACCTCCTGAACTACTGGCACGACTTCGGAAGAAAGGTCCTCGCTCCGAGGGATGACCTCGAGTAAAGGGACCTTGATGGTACGACAGAAGCATTTAAGGAGCCTCTGACATGTCGCCCGCACACGCTACACATCGCCCTTATATGCGCTCTGACACGCCTGTACTGTCCACATCCTATCATGTAGGACTATGCCTACTCTAGCCCGTGGCCTGAGGAGCCTACAAGTGGCTAGAGGTACCCACGCCTAGAAGGTACAAATTACATTCGACCGAATGCGTGTCGCGATCTGAACAGGCCACACCCTCCTATATATACTTAGAAAATGGCCTTACCAAAAGATCTTTTTTTGGAACTCCCACGAAAAGAGATAACAGGCAAGAACCCTTGACCCTTAGTACTTCCTCTCCACCTCCAAAAAACTAACTTGGGCATCAGAGACTCCTCCTCGGAAAAAGACTCAGGGGACCTCCTAACCCCTGTTTTCTGAGTGTTTCAGGCAGGTCCTCCTAGGAAACATACACTTCAGGCGTTCTCCTTCATTGAAAGTCCCTCTCGGTCTCACCATGTCACACAACGAAGATGCTGAAGGGCATCATATGTAATATCAATGAATAGTGAAAACACATATGAACAGTAAAACGCACATATGAATAGTAAATCAGTGAATAGTAAAAAAGTGTGAATAGTAACTCAGTGAGTAGTAAAATGTGTGAATTGTAACTTGATGGAAAAATGCTTAGAATAGAGAAATTAATCATACTCAAAGTGTATAATGATGATTTAAACCCTTAATAGCAATACACTTATGAGCATTCGTCACATTCGCAAAAAGAAAGTTATAAAAATCTTTTCACCGTGGCAGAGTAATAACTCTTGGCAAAATGGTAGCATTCTCACATTCTTTCATGAAAACATCATAAAAGGTAGCTTTGGCCAAGTGAGACTCATGGAGTTGAAAAAGAGCATCTACACCACAAATAAAAATTTCTTTACCATGTCAAAATCCTTTAGCACCTTTGATGCTCAGTCGAGGGAATAATATGATAAGTATGCATCTATTTTTTGCCCAATAAAAGGTGATAACTAGCAGACGAATTCACAACATAGAAACAGACCGTGCCTCACACTAGTCCCACTTTCATTTCGGCAATCACATAGCCCATCATGGGCACAGCTTATTTATTGAAACCTTCAATTGTGATTGGCCATTTAACAAGGTGATGAATGACTATATTTGCTACTTTAAAGGTAGATAATGGCATAACATTGATAGAAGCAACTTGATCCAACATGGTTCTTCTCACTGAATAACCATCTAGATAAGACTCCATAACCAAATGCCTGTTGTGGTTACGATTTTCCACACAATAATCTTCATTAGAAAAAATGATTTGCTGGCAGGCTGTGTTATCTAAATGGCCAACTTATTGATGATTTAAATGAAAAATCTCATCCTTTCTTACAAAAGTGTGAGAGATAGCAATAGCAGCAGCTTGTTTGGCCTTAGAATCAAATCCAAACAGATTAAAGGAATTTTTAAAGGTCATAGCGTGCATGAGAGAATGTGAAATATTAGAAATAAAGATGTCATCCTCTTAGCCATCTTGTTCGTTTGGTGGTGGCGGAGGCAATTGAGGAAAATTTTCTTCAACAGACAAAGAATGAACGATAGCATGAATATGGCCAAAAATAGCATTAACATGGTTTTGGCTCGCATTGTCAGCAGGCAAAGAATTTTCATGAACTTCTCCATTTTCAAGGACAACCTTTTTTTTTTGTCAATATTATTGTGAAAGAAGCGCCACAAATTCCAACACTTAGATGTTGGATGACAAACTTAGAGATGATATCTACAATATTTTGGATCAACTTTATCTTGGTTCGTTGGCAACTCTGGCACTTGAGGTAAATAAAACACATCATCTTTGATCCACTCACCCAGTAAGGCATAAACTTTATTCATGGGACAAGGAAAAGGTGGAAGTATGTCAAAATTTTTATAAAGCCATTTTTTAAACATCTTTCTACCTCCATTTTGTTCTCCTTGCATAATGACATTCATAGATGAGTGCTTTGAGTAATTACCTTCACCATCATCTTTCATTGGAAAAGAATTGCTAGTTCACCGAGCAGCCTCTACTAAAGTAGCAAAAGAAGGCAATTATAAGTTTTCAAGATGAATCTATATTCACAAAGCATACCTGAGATGCAAACTTTCAGAAGCTCTCGTTTGTCATAAGATTCTTGAAAATCAGGAACTCTTTCATGAAATCGTTGTACCTAAACAAGAAGATATTCTTTAAAATATTGGTGTTCCCGGGCAAGGTCCACCAAAGTAATTTTCTCCTGAGTTAAAAGGAATTTCTCTGTGAATAGCTTGCCTATATGTTCCCAAGTTTCCACTAAACCTAGAGCGAGGTTGGCATATCAAGTGTAAGCCTTATCAGACAAAGACTTAGAGAACTCCTTTAATTTCAAATCATCATCCAAGCTATATACAAGGTACATTTCCATGAAGCACATCACATGCTTCACATGCTTCTTGGCATTGTCTATCTTACCATTGGACTAGAATAATCTCTCGGGTATGGCTTTTCAATGACACGTGGTGGATATGGAACTTTGATCTCTATTTCAGGATAAGATGCATGCTCTAGCCGTTGTTCCAGTAACTGAAATAACTCCTCGTAAGTTAAAAATGGAGATGGGCAGCGGCGGGAACTGATTAATCATCGACAAAACCTGTGAACTTGTGCCTAGCATAAAACCTTTAGTCCTAGGAGTTGAACTTCAAACTCCAAGATTTATTGGTCGCAAGATCGGCATAGAAACAATAGGTAAGCTTTTAGAAATAGCAGTAGAGATAATATAATCACTTACAGTAATTTTCCAGTGATGATGGTGGATTAACTTGTGACGTTTGGCCTGATGCCCGAATTTGTGGCTGTGATAGATTGGCCAATGCATTAATAATGACTTGATTGCTCTCCTTTATAGTATTCAACATGCAATTTTGTGATGCTTAGATCATTTCCAATAATTGAGCCACGTACTGCGAAACATCAACAATAAGAAACGACCTTGAACGAGTAATGTTGCTTTCATCGTTGTCATCTGACATGACTTCCCTTCTATGCAATTAAGCTTGGCCCAGTGGAGTCGCCAAAATGTGAGTGAGAGTTATTTGCAGAAAAGGGCAAAGTGTTACACACGAAGGGGAAAGAAGATGATTAAAGGCCGACAGGGAAGATGAGCAAGCAACCTCGGCAAACTCAAGGGACTGGTAGGGGAAAAGATCTCAGGCAAAACAATGAATAATAACCTTGGCAAAATAAAATGCCAGGCAAAATGAAATATTAACTTATATAAAAAAAAAGCCTGGTGAAAGCAAATAAGAGTTTAGGAAAAACGAAGTAATATGAAAGCTATTTGTAAAAAATATGGCCCCCTTTCCATAAGGAAAGTAAAGGTTATTTACAGGAAAGTCAGACGCATAGAATTGTGCCACTTGTCTTTAAATCAACGGTAGAGAAAAATGTAATGGTTATATTTGGGTAAAGGTTATTTTTTGGGCTTTTGGGTCTACTGAGTTGGTCAGAAAATCCAACGAGCCTTGCTTGGAGCCCACCAAGTCAGAACACCCTAAAATCATCCTCTTATGATATCGGATGAAAATTCTTTCCAAAAATTTTAAATCCGACATCGTCTAACCTGGAACAATCAAACGGTCAGCAAGATTTTTTTTATAAGTAATAAATAAATGGATAAATATAAAATAACCAAATTCCACCATTACAATGTTCATTCTACGCATTAATAATATGAGTTAGACCAGTTTTCTTAGGAACAATATATACTTGACTTACCCACTGACTATCAATGCTAGGGTATATGATCCCTTGGTCTAAAAGTTTCAAAATTTTCTTTAAAACAACCTCCTTCATTACTGGGTTTAGTTTCCGTTGTGGATCTTTTAGAGGTCTAACATCCTTTTTATGAAGAATACGGTGCATACAAATTGAGGGGCTAATTCCCTTGATGTATGCCAATATTCAACCAATTGCTGTTTTGTCTTCCTTCAATACTCATAACAGCTTTTCTTCCTGCTCTCCGGCTAAATCACTTGCAATAATTATTGGAAAAGTTTCATCCTCTCCTAGGTACACATACTTCAGATTCTCTAGCAAAGACTTCAACTCCAACTTCAAGGCCTGTTCAATAGACGGCAAAACTCTTTCATGAGTACGCGGCAATTTCATGAAAGAATCTACTAACCTATCGGGCAACACGGGCAGTGCCTGTAATGACATAATGACCTCTTTCAGGTCATCACTAATTTCCAACTTTGCATCATTCTCAATTTTGTAATGACATAATTACCTTTTTCAGGTAATCACTAATTTCCAGCTTTGCATCCTTCTCAATTTTGCTATTCGTCAACATAAAATGCAACTCATCTCCTACAAAATTTTGCTCAAAACCATCTTGGGCAATTAGGTCAATGATATCCATAAAGACAAACAGATTAAGAATTTTTTGGGTGTTTAATAGCTTTAAAAATATTGAAAGTTACTATTTTCCCATCAAATTCAAAAGATAAAGTCTTTCTATGGACATCTGTTTTAGTTCTGGCCGTTTTCATAAATGGTCTACTTAGCAAAATGTGAGCTGAATTTAAAGAAAATTTATCATCCATATTAATAATATAGAAATCAGCATGAAAAATAAAGCTCATTTACTCGAACTAAAACATCTTTAACTATCTCTTTAGCATATGAATTAGACCTGTCAGCTAGTTGACTAACCGCTATTGTATTTTTCAAAGGTCCTAAATTCAAAGCCTTGTAAACTGATAATGGCATAACATTAATTGCTGCTCCTAGATCAAGTATAACTTTTTCCACCTTAAAATTGCCTATTAAATATGGTATAGTAAATATACTTGAGTTCTTACACTTCGAAGGCAACTTCTTTTGAACTATTGCTAACATATTCTCTCTAACTTTGATTGTCTCATCAGTCTACACCTTCTTTTTGTGTGTGTGCATAGCTTTTTCAGAAACTTGGTATACCGAGACATTTGCTTGATTGCATCCAGTAAAGGTATATTAATCTTGACCTTCCTAAAAATCTCAAAAATTTCTTACTTGGTCTCCTATTTCTTTGATTTTGCCAACTTGCCAAGAAAAGTGGTGGAATCTGAATCTTCTATTTTTGAAAAAATTGACTTGTTACTTACCTTTTCAATTAGTGCATCAAAAATTGCTAGTTTTACACCATCTTGTTCTTTCCAGGTGCTGCCATTTTTTACGTCGTAGGTTGTACTTTTTTGCCACTTCTAAGGGTTATGGCATTAGCGTGCTCTCTAAGGTTAATTTTTGCTTGAGATAACATCCATCATTTTTCAACTTCAATTTTGTTCAACAAAGCTGCAAGCTGTGAAATTTGGTCCCTCAAGTGTTTGATGCTAGCCTTTGTTTCTTGTTTAAATATTTGAGTATTAGTAGCTAAAGTTTTAACAATATCCTCTAAAGCCATACTTGAACTTGGTCCTTGGTTTGTGGTGAAAGAGCTGGTTTGTTGTAACTGGCAGATGAGTATTGTTGATGATTGTTTGGCTGTGCATATCTCAGATTCGGGTGATCTCTCCAACCAGGGTTATATCGATTGGCGTAAGAGTCATACTCTCTTGGTTGGTTAATAAATCCATTTACCGCATTCACTTGAGGTGTTGTATACTCTTGTAGTTGTGGGGACAAGTCGATAAGGTGTTTTTGAGCAGAGAAAATGCCATAAACTCTAGGATTTTTAACCTGTCCTAAGGCAACTTGTCTAACAAAAGAGGTTAGCTCAAAAAGTTGATATTCAATACTAGAAGTTCCTACCTTATTTACCTCATTCGGCACATGGTTTACCCTTGTCCCAAACTGCTGCAAGTTTACTACCATTTCATAAATCAAGTCTTTTGCTTCTTCAGGCATCTTTTCTACAAGTGTTCCTCTACTTGTAACATCTAACTTACTCTGATCCATGAACAGTATCCCTTCGTAAAAGTACTTTAGCAATAATTGATTAGAAAATTAGTGGTGTGGGTAGCTTGCACATGGTTGATTGAATCTCTCCTAGTACTCATATAGGTTCTCTCCATTGAATTGATGAATCTTACTTATTTTCTTCCGAATTGTTCCAGCCCTTGAAGCTGGAAAGAGGTTCTCTAAAAATTTTCCCTTCAAGTCATTCCAAGTTCTGATTGAATCAGAAGGAAAGTAGTACAAATAGCCCTTTGCCTCGTTTGCTAATGGGAACGAGAAGGCTCTCGGCTTAATCTTAATGTGTTTTTTTGTAACTCCCTGTGGCTTCATGGTCAATCAAATAACATGAAATTCTTTCAAGTGTTCGTAGGGCTCCTCACCTATAAGTCCGCGAAAGGTAGGCAATAAATGAATCAATCCAGATTTTAATTCAAAAACTATTTTAATACCAGGAAAATCAATGCATAAGGGTTGTTGGACAACATCAGGAGTTGCAAACTCCCTTAGTGTTCTTCTCGCTTCCATATCTATAATAACAACTGTTTCTTCTTCGCTTTCAAAGTCGCTATTCGCAAATGTTAAAGCTGAAAAATTGACAGCTTGCCTCTTTGCTTTCTTGTTCATCTTTGCTTTATTCTTGATCTCTGGATCAAACAATAATGCATCTATATGAGAAGGTCTTGGCATAAGTCAATTTACTGAAACAGAAAAAAAAACTTTCACAGAAAAAGAAATTTCCCCGGCAATGGTGCCAAATTGTTGGTTGGTCATCGAAACCACCAGAAATAATTTCAGTCTTACTAGCAACTCAAAATAAATAAATTTGTAATTTAGAAGTGAAAATCAGGTCAAATTGCAAGGAAATTTTTTTTACCAAACGCTTTATTTAAAAAAACTGCAATAAAAGATTGGGGAGTTTTCTTGCAATAAAAGATTGGAGAGTTTTCTTGAATTGAATGCTGAAATATATTAATTGTAGAATTAAAATAACATTAACCAATACTAAAAACGCTCAGTTTAGAGTTTGATTATACATTCTAGTTACGCAGTTGATTATCAAATGAAAATATTTCTTCAATCCAAGCAAATAAATAGAACTCTCTTTAATGCTAAAAAGAACCCAATGAATTCAATAATAAAATTAACTGGAAAAAGCTTCAGATTAATTTCTTAACTTTGAGTTACCATATATTGAAAAGCAATTTCTAATCAACTCAAATTTAGCATGAAGAACAATGAACAAAAAAGTTTATTCCAATCTGTCAAAATCCTGAAAGAACACAATTAAATTAAAAATTATAAAATTGTAAATTAAATCTACTTTTAATCAATTGAGTCCGGATATCCTTTAAACTACAAACATACTCAAAATAGATCTTTAAGATTCAAAACACATTAAAACATACTAAATATGAGAGAAATAAATAATAACAAATGTAAACTTATCAACTATTAAACCTAAACTTGATTGATGAGACTTATATTTAAAATAATATGAAACTTCAAAAAAAAATTTGTTTCAATTAATACATCATTGGTCTTTTTGTTGTAGTTTTAGTTTTATATAATTGTTCACTAATTAATTATTTTGTAGAAGCTTATTCAACAAAATGCTTATTGATTCTTTATCAATTTCCAAGGTGCACAATTGATTTTTGGCTATTGTTCTTTAACTTCATCTTTGATATCAAATGAAATTGAGACTACTAATTAAGAGATTACTCTCTTTTGAGTTATAATTCATTAACCCTTCATATTTATATTCCTTTTCAAAGTCTTCTCTGTCATTATCCTCACTCAAGAGGTAGTACTATTTAATGAATAACATTGCTCTTTGCTGTACTTTGTCTTCTAGCCATTATCATTACTCCAAGAACTAGTGCCATTTTTAATTAAGGAAATGAAGAAACATTTTTCCATATAACAGTTTCCTAAAAAATATAAAACTAAAATTACATCAAAATGACTAAATGTTTCAATATTAATTTGAAAGAAATGCACTATTGTTGACACCCAATTTTTTCCGGGCACTGACTTTTGTCTAAGTTTTAGCTTAGGAAAATTAGTTTAGGAGTATTTTGATTTTTATAGGGGCAGTTTAGTCTTTTTAGGTAATTGTTGATTTTTAGAGTTTAAATGGTCATAGGGTAGAAATAGGAGTTAATTTAATTTAGGTACTAATTTGGAGTCTTAAAAGTGTTGTAAGGTCAATTTGGGCAAAAAGAAAAAGTTTGGGAGAAAACGGGACATTTTTAGAAAGTTTTGAGCAAAATTCAAAAGTTTCGGGCAAATCTATCAATTTTAGAGAGTTTGGGCCAAATCTCGCGATTTTATGGAATTTCAGGAGAAATCTGGGGATTTTTGCAAAGTTTTGGGTCAAATTAAAATTCTTACAGAATTTAGGGCAGAATAGGCAGATTGAGAGTTTTATTGGACTGAAACTAGTAATTTTACCAGATTGCGTCCTAATTAATTTAAACTTCTTCAAAATTTGATTTGAATGAAGTCTAAACTCTAAAAACAGTGTTAATCACGTTTTAAAGTCTGTTTAGTATAAATAGGGGTCCAGATTTCGAAAAAAAAAAAAAAAGAAAACCCTAAGCTTGGTTCAAAAAAAAGAGAAAACTGCACTCTGCAGCCCCTGATTCTTCGCTACTCTTCCCAGAAACCCTAACCTCCCATCCTTGCCGCCGCAATCTCCTGGTCCTTCCCTCCTGTCGCGACCGCCGTCGCGTCGCCCTCCACCGTCGGCCAGGCGCTCCCCTGCTCCCGCCGCCTCCAGCCACTCCGCCGCCGAGTCCAGGAGTTCCTTCCGTCGCCGTTCGTGCCAAGCCGAAGGGAGCCCGCCGCGGTTCTCTCCACTTCCCACACCTCCGACGTTTTCCGGCCGCCGTTCTCCTGCCCCTGAAATCGCTACGCTCCACCGACCAAAGCCCAGGCCACCGCTCCGTCTTCCATCGCCAGTGAACGAAGAATAAAAAAGGAACCCATTTTTCGACCCGCGATCCGATCCGGTTCCAACCCAATCAACATCCAGTTTGGGTAAAACCCATGTTTAGCCCTTTTTATTTTCTATTTCGTTCGTATAAGTCACTAACTTCCTGTTTTGTTTCAGATTAGTCACTGACAGCAAGTTTATTTCTTTATTTTCCTTTTATTTTTCTTTATTTGATTGTTTAGCCATGCATCAGATTTAACCATTAAATTCACATAAGGATGCAACTTAGGATATTTATTTATTTTTATTTTATCTCTTTTTTTATCTCTTTTATTTCCTTTTAAGTTTTTCTTAGAATAGCTTTCATCTTATTTTTATTTTTGATTTACATAATGCATCTAAAAAAAATCACACTTAGGAAATTTTATACTGCATGGGTCCGACAAAACCCTAGGATGAATTTATGACGATAGTAAATTTTAAGATCCATATCCGGGTGATCCGATAGGATTTATGGTTTGGAAATATCAAAATTTCATAAAAACAAATAAAATCAAATAGAAAGGTTCAGAAGTTCATATCCGGGTGGTTCGATTAGAATTCATGGTTTGGATATTAATTGAAGTTATTTAAAGCAAGAAAAACAAAAATTAAAAATCAAACTAGGTACCAATTTTGGGCGCTAGAATAAAGTTATTTTAGTGTAACCGTACTCCCGAACCCCTCGAACTATCGTAGACCATTTTAAGGTATTCGATTGACATAGGTGAAACCGATTGGTGGCGACTCCCAAAAACACGTTGCTACAACTATAAAATTTCCATATTATTAAATGAGCATGGTCTTAGAATATAATTAATCCACTGATTTTAACCTCCAAAATAGATAGTAGGAGGTTAATAAAATGGTTTAATCCATTGATTTTAACCTCCAAAATAAATTATAAGTGTTGTTTTCCTAAAAGCTCAGGAAGCTTTTAAGAGGTTTTTGAAATAAACAGGCAAGGTAATTAGGTAAATATCAAGGAACAAATTGTAATTCTCTCAGATATGTAACTATTATACCTTAACATTAAATAATGACGCTTATAAATTCATATAAACTATATAATATTATAATTATAAATGAATATTTTTTTGGAAGAGAACCCAAAAAATGTTCTAATTTAGCATTTTTTATGCCATTGGTCGAATAACTAGAAAATTATATTAAATATAAAGAAGGTGGATGAGATATCTATATTGTATAGAATTTAAGAGACATATGTCCCATTTTTAGCTTTTAAACTTAGAAATTTCTTTCTACATGGCTTATTAACTTTATCTAATTGTGTTTATTTACTGGGTCCACAAATTTCCCATATGTTTGAATAAGAAAAAGAAAAAGAGTAGCAGTAAAAGTTCAATAGCTATATAGAAAAATTTATGAAGTTGAAGGATAAATATTTATGAAAATTATAGGGGTGTATTAAAAAATTAAGAAAATTTAATTAATTAATTGTGTATATCTTGTTAATATATATTTTTTTTTGCAGGGAAAAAGGTTCCATAAACCTTATATATTACACATGCATCTCCCACTAATATCAATGTTGTTTAAATACGGAGGCCTACACTGTAAGTGTATTCGATTAACAGAGAATCAAATACCTCTTCTCAACTGAATGAATGACTTGCGTATTATTAGATTTACTTTACTTTGCTTTTATAGCTTGTTACATAAGAAACCTAATAGGAGTAAGCTACCTAAATCTAATTGAACTAGAGTTCCTAAAGAAACATGATTACAGGTAGTCTTGCACACCAAGACTAAACCTGCTCGAACTAGACTTCTGGAAAGAACTTCCTAACTGAACTTTCTTCATCATATACTTGTGGGTATATTCCTTATTCCTTAACATGTCCAAAGCTTTTTGGTTTAATCACTTTTTGGGCGTTGGGCCAACTCCTTCATCTCAAAGTAGACCGCGACAGTAAGTTCACGGTCGAGAATAAGAGTCTGCGGAAAAGTCAAGGTGGATATGATTCTAGAAAACAATAAATATATGAAAACAATATTTTGGGCCGTCTTTTCTCTCCGTCAAAGACTTAATAGCCAATGGCCCATTTGCCTCGGTCAATGTAAAATCAGTGCTATATATGGTTTAGAACAATACTGAGATATGATATAACATAAAAATAGAAATTTAATGTATATGTGTGTAATATTTGTTAGAATTAATAAATAATATTGATGGAATAATATTACATATGGATAAATTCAGATAAAAACTAGACATTTATTAGTTTGAGAGTCATGTTTATTGCATATTAGTGATTATTAGTGGCATATGTGTGAAAATAAAAAAAAAAATTGAGGATCTTCAAATATTAAACCAACTCCATCGCCGGTCAAAACATGTGTATGTGCTTTAGCTTGTCCGTAAGTCAGCCTTGACTAAGGGTAGACTAGTCCATTGTCTTAAGCTCTTGTTTGTTCTTCAATCATGCAAAGGTAACTTACGAACAAACATATCTGACTAAAAACAAATTAGTGTTTTTTTAAAACACAGAAACACCTTTACAAGTATTAAGTTAAGATATATTTATAGAATAAGTAAGGAGGAAAATATTTGTTTTTTTAGTGCTCAGAAGACATTCAGATCAACTTTAAACGACATTATATAAAAAAGTGGATGAGGTAGAAGTTGAACTCCTAACAGGTGTCCAATTAATCATTTTATCAAAAGTGGTTGGGACAAATGAGTTTTAAATCATGTAGTATAATTTGTTATTTGTTTATATAATATTTCTTATTTGCTGTTGTATTATTCTAAATAAAAAAAAAAGAAAAAAATTGTCACTTCACCGTACGAAACCCGATTCCACACATATATCATTATATTTTTTTTACTCTTGGATTGGAATTATTTAGGGTTAGGTATAATTTATTTTACTCTGGCCCGCTGCCTCTGGTTCTTCGGCATATATCATTATCTTAATTTTTCCTCTTTTTCTTTGGATGAATAGAAGCTAACATTAAAACCACAAAATAGAACTACACGAAAATGTTAAATGTGTTTGCCTTTCTCATGGGGGCAATAGACAGAAGCTAAATGGACATCTTTAGCAATCGCCTGGGAGCTCAAAGCAGGAGGATCTCCATCAGCTGGAATTCTAGCAGATGTGGATGCCCTAGAGTCCTACATAGTAAATATCCCTGAAGAAGTCTGGCTTATTATTAAAATACATAAAATTAGAGGGGGGTCATAGTTGCTCCAACCTTAATTGGCAAGGCCATCGGTGGCCTTATTAGTCCCCCCTAGGTTGATGCCCAAGTCGTGTCTGGCATCCATTTGCATGATTAACCAGGCCTTCAAAACAATAGCATGTGAGTTTTGGGAATTGGTCCGTGGCGTTACAGGGGAATCAGATTACAAAGTTGTTTGCTGTCACATTTTGTCTGCTCTCCAACACAACTTTGCCTATCTTTAAACCTTCATAAAGACTTTATAATTCTGCCAGAAATTAGGACAGTAGGGTTACTACTTGACCTAAGTTACATAATTATTCTATTTTGAATTGTCTCTCTTACTTCCGCTCTCTCACTTTCACTTCAAATTTCGATTGCCGCTCCTATTTTTATTTTCATAATATTTTTATTTATTTAAATTTTAAAAAATGATTCTTTTCTATTCATGCTCTCTCTCATTACTCCCATTTTTTCGGACACTTATATGTAACTTAATACTTAACAACTTTCTTAACACAAATAATTGCAACATGTTCCTGGTGATCTCCAATAAGAACACCGGCACTAGCCATCGCTGTCATAGGGTTTGGAGCTTTACCAAATGAAAGTTGATTACGCATGTTACTTCATAAAAAAAAGTTGATTACGTATATGTAAAGATCTTTATTTCCTTTTGATTTGGCTTAAACCCGGTAGGTACTGCTTTGTTTTCTTTGGTCGGCCATCTACATGTATGTCCTTTTGTTGCATTTTAGCTCTGGGCCGGCCGCTTACGAACGAACGGTGACAATGAATCTGTTGCGGCAAAAAATTCAATCATGATAATTTTGTCACTTTCTCGCCTTTCTGTTGCGGTGATACTATAATACTTTTAGGAACTTTTTTTAATATTTTGAATGAAGAAAGGCCTAACTTAAGGATTAGCCCCCAAACTTGCCCAACTCGAGCAAATTGGTCTAACACTCAGAACTCACTTAAACTTAGCCCCTTAACTTTGAAAAGCTATGCACTTCAGTCCAATTGGTATAGTAACTAACGAATGGCATTTGTGTGAGGTTGAGGTGGGGGTAGGTGTCTGAGGTGGAGAACAGAAACTTGAAGTTAGACAAAAGTAGGACCAATTGAAGCTGGAGATGTCTTCGTTGAAGAAGAAGGAGGAGGGGCAGGAGTTGGGGCCCAAGGCGGCGTGCAAAGGGCGTAAGGACTCAGGGCAGCTGGGGGACAAGACGTTGTAGTAGCGGGCAGAGCCGAAGACATCGTGCGACGTAGCTCCAATCAGAGCTGATGGAGCTGAAGACGATGCAATGGTGGAGGAGCCGATGGGACCAATCCGACTTCGAAGGCAATCGAGAGGAGAAGGCAAAATCGAAGGCGAAATCTGACTGCGAAAATGGAGGAGGAAGGTGACGACGAAACCTGTCTCTTGCAGTTTGTCAGCACCTCTTCCTGGACCTCATGCACCTCAGGCGTTCCAGCCTACACCAGCCTACACCCAGGTTTTGCAGTGCAATTGCTCTGATCCGTCCAAAGCCTCGCCATCGCTGATGATCTAGGCCATGAGAAGCGCAAACTGCCACTTCTCTAGTCCCACCAAAGATCGTTGGAAAATCGCCCGGAGGAGAAGAAGAGAGCAGACGATCAAATCGCAGCTTCTCTAGCCCCTTATATCTTTTATTTTCACATGTTTTAGTCCCTAAGTCTCTCTTTTTTTTTGTCAGTTAGGCAGGCCTAGCAACAGCATTCCATCTAACGTCGTTCATTGTTTACAGTACCTAGTACCAATTGGACTAACTTGTATAGTTTTTTAAAGTTTAAGGATCAATATTTACTGAGTAGTGAGTCATAGACCCACTCTCTCAGGTTGTCTAAGTTCAGGGGCTAAATCCATAGTTTGGCAAAAAAAAAAAAAAAATTTTACAAAAACTGTTGCTTCACCAAATGAAACATCATTCGGCATTAACCATTATTGATTCTTTTTCTCTTTGGATGGAGAGAAGGAACACGATGCATCACCACTTATATCTTCTCTATTTTGTCTAACAGCTTTTTTCATGGGTCTGTGAGGCAAATGATATTTAAAAAAACATTGAGACAATTTGTAAGAATGACAACAACATTAAACTTTATATCAATAATCCAAAATACGGTGTAAAAAATTACCACCATCACCGCCACAACTGGAGATCCAGTGAAATCTATAAGAGTCGCTGCACCTTCAAGCACTTCACCAAGAAGAGAAATGATTAATATGCCTATCAGATGCTAAATTCGATTCATAGGTTCCGTTCACATCGGCAATAAATAGGATATAGAAAAAAATGGAAGATTCAATAATACTGGCCCGGTATCATTCATTGCAACTTCATCCTAAGTTTCTACCGTCCATTTATGAAGATTGGATTTTGGTTTAAACTGCTTTTCAGAACTACATTTTACTGCTTTTACCTTTCTAGTCCCAAAATTTTATTCGCTTTTAATTAAGAGCATGCACATTGATATCAGAACACAGGAACCGCTCTAAGCGGTCAGATTAATGAAAAGGAAGAACAATTTTAAGGAAAAGTATAGAGTCGATCAAAAGACTGTTTTTGTTCTATGTTTTCTTGGGTTGTTTAGGAAGATAGGCGATTGAAGACGCGATCGAGGTTTTTTTTTTTTTTAATGGTAAAGATATATGCTTTATTAAGAATTAGTCAGAAAGGCATCACTTAGGCAAGGTGCGTAGGGAAATCACTAGTTCACCCTACCTGGTAAACCTTTCAACAACGATACAAAAGCATTTGAGACAGTATTCGCAGAGCAAGGAGCATGAACAAAATTACATGAATCATTCTTCTTCCTTAATTATTATCTATCTCAATATTTATAATAATTATAATAATCATAATAAAAATTATAATATTATTTATTTAAAACAATACATATTTAATACTATTATATTAATCATAGGAAATATTTTAAATCAAATATATCAAATCAAAAATGAAATTTTTAAAAAAATACAAACAAAGTTAAGCAACTGACTTTCAATTGAATGATGCAAAAATTTCAGTCGTTGCTTGTGACTGATATTAGTAATTGCTTATTTAATGTATGTCAGAATAGTTGTAACTACTAGTTTCAATCCCAACATTCAGTCGCATATGTTCATGCAACTATATATTATGCGACTGAATTATTCAATTGTATGTCAGTCACACCATGCTACTAATTGAGATTGTTTCTTCGATCACTAATACACTTCCAACTTGTGGGGATTGGGCTCTCGAATTCACCAACTCAAAACTCAGGTTGACCTTATGTGATCTCTTCGAACAATGCCATGGTCACGACCTCTAGACACTGCTCAGCGCTGCCATTTCAAACCTGTGCATGTGCCTCAATGGATTTTTCCACAACAAGGTGAGAGGGAGGTAATCAAGAACGGTATGTATAACATTTCTCATGTCAATAATTCTCTGGCCATGTTGACAAAGATTCTGGGCATTGACAAACTAGCCAGTACTTTCTTGCTAATTTTCAATTCGAGGTTTAGATGTTGTAACTTTTTCCCAACCTTAGTGATGGTTTGAAGCCGTCTAAGCAAGGCCCTTTTTTGTAGTTAAGGATGGTGGTCAACTCGTTCGATGCCGAAGTTTAGGGGGCCAAAGTTTCTATATGGAGAAGGCTTAGTAAAAAAGATGAGTTTTTCCCCCTTTAGGCTTAGCGGCGGTGGTGGACTTTGTGATTCACAGGTAAGTGCACCTTTCCAAAATACGAGGATAATTGTTGACTTAGCTAATTAAATCATAGATGTTTTTATTATTTTTTCAACATAAAAGAAAATGAAGCACCATCTTTTACAAGCTATTAAATGGGCTATTTATTATAACAGGGTCATAGCTTACTATTGTTTAGGCCACATATTTCTTCATTTTCATAGAAGCGATAGTATCTTTAAAAAAGTGATTATTTTCATCGCACAAACATGTTACAAAATTATGCATTCATATATAGAGTAACAAGCCCCATCATTAATTAGATCATACGTCAGCAAATTTTCGTTTTGATATAATTGTCCTATAAAGGAGTAATTTTATTCTGTTTGAAACAAAAATAAAATAAAATAAAATCTTTATTCATTTTTAAACAGAAAAGTAATTAGACTCTGCAAGGCCCGTCTCCGCAAATATATATCTGAACTGAACCCAACAAGGAGCATCAAGATTAAGCCTAGCTCCCACGCCAATCTTCTAGCCAACATATGGAGCAGCAATTCTTTTCATCTCCTGCTCTTTTCACTTTCCTTGCCTTCCTGTTCGTGCTTGTCAAGATTTGGAGCCATTCCAAGACCAGACCAAAGCTGCCTCCTGGCCCTAAAAAGCTGCCCCTGATAGGTAACCTCCACCAACTGAGAGGCCTGCCACATCATGACCTGAGGGACATGGCAGCCAAGTTCGGACCCCTCATCCATCTCCAGCTCGGGGAGATCTCCACAATCCTCGTTTCGTCCCCTGAAATCGCTGAACAAGTCATGAAAGTTCACGACCTAAACTTTGCCAACAGGCCTGATTCACTCACCACACGTGTTCTTAGCTACAACCATAACGACATCGCGTTTGCTCCTTACGGGGAGTACTGGAGACAGATGAAGAAGCTGTGCACCGTCGAGCTTCTCAGTGCGAAGCGCGTGCAGCTGTTTCGGTCCATACGGGAGGAGGAGGTCTCGAATCTCACGAAGGACATCGCTGCTCAAGCAGGCTCACCGATCAACCTCAGCAGGATGCTGTTTTCTCTGATGTACCAAGTCACTTCGCGGGCGGCGATAGGCTCAAAAGGGAAGCAAGAAGAGAAGTTCATGCGTGCTACGCAGATTATAACCGAGATGAATTCGGGTTTCAGCATCTGTGATGTGTTCCCTTCCGTTAAGGTGCTTACATGGATCACCGGACGAAAAGCTTCCGTTGATAAGATATTCAAGGCAGCTGATTCGATTCTTGAAGACATAGTAAATGAGCACATCGCACAGAGGGAAGCAGCGAGGTGCGAGCTCGAAGATGATTTGGTTCACGTTTTCTTGAGCATTAAGGATCGCGGAGAGCTTGAATTTCCCTTCACAAGAACCAACATCAAATCTGTCATCCTAGTAAGTGATTGGCTTTACCTTCTCATGATGATCACTAGTTTGTGGTGATGTTGGAGGGGCCCTCAAGTTACATGAACTTAGAGGATTGCTATATGAGCTAGATTGAAAGTTCGTAGTTTTTTATTTTGAATAGTAGTTACGGAGTGTTAGAACCTTTTTTTTAATTTGTTTTTTTATTGGTGGAATTCGCTCTACCTTCCTTATCACATGCGTAATTGTTTTAAGTTTCACATGTTATTGGCTGCCTCGTCTTCTAAGTCCAGTTGACTAGCTGGTCATTAACGTGTGCAACTTTTATTTATTCATCTTACAGCAGGTCCTACTTGGTGGGGCTGAAACATCATCCACAGCAACAGAATGGGCAATGTCAGAAATGCTGAGAAATCCAAACGTTTTGGAGAAAGCACAAGCGGAGGTGAGGCAGGTCGTAGGGACCAAAGGAGCCGTAGATGAAGACGACATTAAAGAGCTAAACTACTTGAAATCAGTCATCAAAGAAACCCTAAGGCTCCATCCACCCCTCCCACTTCTACTTTTCAGAACAAACACAGACAAGTGTGAGATCAGTGGGTATGACATCCCAGCCAAGACCCAAGTCATAGTGAATGCCTGGGCAATTGGGAGAGACCCCAAGCGTTGGACTGATCCGGAGACTTTCAATCCTGGGAGGTTTGAATGCAACTCGTTGGATTTTAGAGGCATGGATTTTTCTTTTATCCCGTTTGGTGCTGGGAGGAGGATTTGCCCTGGGATTGCTTTCGGGGTGGCCAATGTGGAGCTCCCACTCGCCAATTTGCTCTACCATTTTGATTGGGCATTACCTGATGGCCAGAAATACCAAGATTTGGACATGACTGAGAGTTTTGGTGCGTCTGTTAGAAGGAAGTCGGACCTGCTTTTGGTTCCAACATTACGTGAAGTCTCCGCATCACACAACTATCAGGCTTGACATTTCATATTAAATATTATATTAGTAACAACATGTCCCTAAAACTGAAATTCCACTAATTCCTTTCTTGTCGGTTATCAAGGAAGTTGAAAAGCAAAAAGTGAACGCATAAATAATGATCTCAAGAATAGTATGGAATGTAATATGTATTACTCATAAGCTCTTATAGATTATGTGGTTGATTGGTCCATCAAAATTTAAAGAGATTCTGCGTTTTTGCTCGCCAAAATTATATTGTCTTAGTGCAAATACGTTAACACGTTATTGGACTATTTGTTAATTGCCCCTGAAGTCACACCTAATAATTACTATCAACTTTTCACCCGGCTACACCCTGCTTAATTCACCCCATCCTTCAACCCTGCCCACTCCCACCACTTCTATTCCCCATCGACCCGTTGCCCAATCACACATCCCTCCTCCCATAGCCCCTTATACAAGCGCTAACAATTGCCTTCATACGCCCTTGTTTGGCAATGCCCATGCTGTGGCTAAAGAGCAATGGGTCTAGTTGGTTGCCAATGGGGTCGGCTAAAGTGGGCAGGCTAAAATAAGGAAGGGCAAGAGCAAGAGTTGGGGTGGAAGGAGTTGTGGGCGGGGAGGGCGGGATCAAGCTGTTGAGACTCAGGATGAGTGAGCAACGGGCGCTGGTGATGCAGGAGTTGAGTGCTGTAGACTGTGGCGTAGAGGTGAGTGTGGGTTGGGTAAACCCAAAACCCACCCCGAACTCCTTCCATTGGGTTGGGTAAAAATAAATCATGGTTCGTGAATTAGTTCCACATATAAAAGAACCGACGGTTTTTTGATTGGTTCTAGTTCCATATGGAACCAAGTCAAGGTATATATTAAATTATATAATAAAAATTATAATTATACATGAAGAATTATGATGGTCATTTTATGTTTTTATATTAAACCTTTAAACTAATGTCTCAAATCGAAATAAAATGAAAATTGTTGGATCATTTATGAAATTTCTCCATATTTACTTATCATTTCGATTCCTAGACTGACTACTCCTGAGTCATTTTGTTTTCAATCTCTCAACTCGAGACTACTCTCTATGACACAATCCTTCCATTTATAACCGATGCAAAATTGGAAATTCATAACATCAATAGGTTTTGATACCGAATAAAATGGTCTTAAAAACTCAATTTTCCATGTTGAATATTGTGTCAGTTTTGGAATTACTAGAGGAAAGTAAATTGATTGAGATAAAAAATACTACACAAGCAACTCTTTTGAATCATTTTGATAATAGTTTTTTAAACTCTTTTGAATATATTTAAGAATATGTAACTAACTATAATTTAATTGTACATTATATTGAATATTTCATATATTGGCTATAAAATGCAATTTTATTTAATTACGGTCTTATTATAGGTATATAGTATAAACCGAAAAACATAAAAACCAGAACCGAAAAGCCCAGAACCATAGTTTTGGTTTTGTTTGGTTCTCGGTTCTTGGGTTGGGTAGAAAAATTTTGGAACTAGCGCCTTTTCAAGTTAGTTCGGTTTTACCATAAAATAAAATCAACCCGGCTCATACTCATCCTTATTGTGGCGGTTATCACATAGTCCCAGGATCCGATAGGGTATGACTGTAAATATTGACATATTAGGAAGTTAGTAATTTAATTAAAAATGAGTCTTCCAAATTTCGTGTGTTTGACCCAAATAACACATTAACGCAAGCGCGTTCGTTTTTTTGCACTTCTTTTGCAAATTTTTGTATTAACTAAGACGTGTTTTATGAGAAACAGAGGAAGTACTTTAGTAAACAGATGACGGAGCTTCTTTTTTTGTTTTGTGTTGTTCTGGATCCAAAAAATTCCTATAAATCCTTTAATATTGTGAACATATGTAGATTGACCAACAAGTTTTATCCTTCAGATTTCACTGAACAAGAAAAGATTTATTTGAAGTATCAGCTGTAACATTATGAACTTGATGTAGCCCACCATCCACAGTTGAAAAAATGTATTTACAAATACTGAATTGTGTAGAGGAATAAATGAAACAGGAAAGTTAGAAATTTATCCTTTGATGAAAAAATTGATTCGTCTTATATTGACTCTTTTTATTTCAATTACAACAATGAAACGAGCTTTTTTAGCAATGAAGATTGTGAAAACAAGACTTCATAGTAGCATGAGTGATAATTTTCTCAAGAATCATTTGATTGTTTATATTGAAAGAGAGATTGCTGAGAATTTTTCAATAGACAAAAAACAGATGATTTTTATGCATTTAAAGAAATGCGTATCCACTTCAAGATGCACAAAGTATTATTTTTTATTTACTATGTGATATTAATTGAACATGTATACATGTATAATAGCATAACTAATTTTTCATTGACAGGGAAGTGCGTGATTTGATATTGATTTAAAGCTTATGATTATTAATTCATTATATGGATGAAAATTGAGATTTAGTAAATTTTACTTGTTATTTTGGAAGTGTATAACCTATAAATATAGCATTTTAATAGATTTTAAGTTATTTTTTATTATTTTTTTATATTATAAAAATATATCTAATTCTTAATTCTTTAACATTTTTAAAATGAAGTCCATCCTTCCAATTTAAAATCCTGGCTCTGTCCTGCCCAGTTATCCATTCGTGGTTGTGTTTCTAAACCTTTTTGCTCACCAGGGAAATTAACCACAATATGAGGCCCCACCTGGGATATATATCAAATTTCAGAAGCAATTTGGAACCTGCCATTCACTTCATAAAGGGCAAATTCATCTTTTATTTCTGACAATGACAAGTGTTTGATGACTTTTAAGCCTATAAAACTACAAATTGTCAAAACAAGTGCAATATTAGCTGGTTTGGTTTTCTTCCATAATCAACTGTACTAATTGTGATTGCCAAACAAAAAAAAAAAAATTAACTGTACGTAATTGTGGTCAGTGCCTTGGTAAAATAGTTTTAAGGTTAGGGATGCATGGCTGAGGTTGGAATTTGAACTTTATCTTTGTCACTTTTTGTTTAAATGTTACATACATTGATTTGGTCCCAGGGTGGACGAGCAATGAAGGCCGGCGCGTGCACTGGTTGCGTGGTGTGAAATGTGGTGGTGGTCGCATGGGAAAGGAGATCTGGTGGGAAAGGTTAGCAATTCGATTAAAAATGAGTTCCCCAATCGGCGTGCTAATTTGACCCAAATAACACATTAATGCACACGCGTTAATGCCAAACGAATTTATTCGCCGGCATTGTCCACAACAATAACGACGCCCAACCACTCCAAATTACCGTGCAAATTCATCTTTTATTTCTGACCACACTTGCAATTTTGTGTTTGATGACTTTTACGCGTCTATAACCACAAATTGCAGAAACAGGTGCAATTATTAATTGGTTTGCTCCCAGAATCAACTTTACGTAATTGTAGTGAGCGCCTTGGCAAAATAGTTTTGGAGTTTGACCGTACCTTTGTGACTTTGTATTACGTAACTATTGCGATCATAACGACTACTGTCGAATTGGAGTGCAACAAAACAATACACGACACATTTATTTTTCTAAATAGCTTAATATCATTTTAATATTGAAAAATTTACTATTTTGTATTACTATTTTTTTGGCCAATAAAAAGAATTTTTTATTATTTCTTTTGTGATTATTTTTTAAATTAATAAAATACTAGTACTACATTTTTACACATTTAATTAACAAACAAGTGCAGACTGTTTGCTTCAACTTAATTGGACTTGATTAATGCATAATTCACACATCGGTCATGGTTCTAACTTAAATCAAAATACACTAGTAATTATATACATGCGTTGCACGTAAATCAAAATATATAGTTCTAACTTAAATAACTCTATTTCAATTATATTGTTCAAAATAAAAAGTAGCAATTATTAGTTTCATTTTTCTATTTTTTACGTAGTTTTAATTATAATATTTCATCGTAACTATCCTCACTTGCGTCATCCATTATAATAGATTGTTCATTGTATTTGATTTCTATTTATTATAAATAATAATAATAATAATAATAATAATAATAATAATAATAATAATAATAATAATTTTAATTTTTTTTTATTTATGATGGTAGAGTACTTGTAAAAATTTATTTCTTGTGCATTTAATATCTTATCAAAGATGTTTAAACATCTTTTAATCCTTACAAAAATATTTTAATTTAATGGACTTAATGATATTATGTATTTACAAAAAAGATAAGTTAGTTAATTTTATTTAAGTTTTTATACTTTAGATTCAAAAAGCTAATGTTTAAACTAAAAATATTATATTGGTTGGATAAAACAATTAAATAGATTTATCATTAATGTATTAACATAAATTTTACTTTTTTAAGAGATATGAGCTAAGTTTTTAATAAATGTTTTGAGGTTCTGTTTAAAATATAAAAAAGGACATATGCTAAGTCACAGGTGACGCATTCAATAAGAAACTCAAGGAAAAAGTAAATTTCTTTGATAAGTATGACACAAATATGGGTTATGATGTCAAAGCATAAAATTGGTAAGTAAACTTAAGATTTTCCAAAGACATGTAATTGTAAGTAACTACTAAAAAAACTTAACTACCTAACTATTGAATTTTAATAAAAAAAATACACTCACTCCAAGTTTTCAAATCTAAGTACATTCTCTATTTTATGGTTGAGTCAATATGATTGTTCCAAAGATCGATGTCAAGTCTTATATAGCTTTTTATCTTTTTGGATAATTCATGCTTACCAATTAATTTAGAAATTATATTTACATAACCGGGGTTTGGAAGTCTAGTCTTACCCATTATTCATATAATATAATTAGTCAATCATAGCAAATAAAATCAATAAAATAGAATAAATTCATAGTACCTAAAAGGAAAACTAATAACTTATTATTTAAGGTTTACTCACTTTATATCTTTGAAATTTTTATTATATAAAGATATAAATATAGATATATACAGATGTTAAGTTATACTTTTAGTTTTTGATAAAAATATATAAAATTCAAAACGTAAATAAGTTGATAAATATCATGTTATTAGGCATGTTTAATAACCGTAAAAATTAAAGACATGTTTGGCATAAATTTTTAATTTTAGTGGCATTTTTCAGTTTTTTTCTCACAAAAACTATAGAAAACATAGAAAATAATTATTGATCTTTTTCTATTTTTCCTTTTCAAAAACTAATCTTATTTTCCTAATATAAACAGTTTATAAATGGTATAAATGTCTTTAACTTTTAACTTTTAAATTTCAAAATATGTTTCATTATAAATGTCAATTTGGCATTATGACAATAAAAAAATAATAAAATTTCAATAAAAATATATTTTGGATCAAAATGAATAAAATTTTGATCCAATACGTAGAGTACATGTTGAGAATTTTTCTTGTTCTACCAAAATTTATTATATGTTCTCCTAAAAATCTTCCAATTTATTCCTTTATCATATAATCCCCCATGTGGTTAAGACCAGTAGTAAGCATATAAAATTATGTAATTTAATTATAAATTTTAACATATAGCTGCCAAACTTCTTTCTTTATTATACTTAATCAAAGATAAAATAAAAACTTCCAATTAGAACATAAAATTATTAACTTAATCTCTTAACAACTCCAAAACTATTTTCTAGTTATGAGTCTCTACCATGAAATATAATAGTCAAACAAAAATTACTTCTAATTTGATGCAACTTGTACAATTTAATTGGCTTTAAAAAAATTAAAAATAAAAATAGTATTCTAATACTATTTAGCAAAGAAAAAGAGTTAGTTGCTAAGAATAAAAAATTGCACTAAAATATTAAAAGGGATGACCATGTGAAAAAAATAATTCTTATAATTTTTTAAAAATTTTAAAATAATGAAAAATTAAAAAAATTACTACTAAAAGCCCCTTTATTATAGTATAAGCAACTAATTCTAATAGCCAATACTTTTTTCCTAAAATATTTCACAATGACCTTTGTAATAATTATATTTTTTTATTTTTTTCATAAAAGATGCTTGAGTTATACTTGAATTATATTATTGCTCTAAGACGGATCAGAGATGTAAGCTTTCATATAAAACATATTTATCAAAGTTGGAAAAAAACTTAATTGATAAAAATTTTATATTCAAAGACCATACTTATTAAGTTGAAAAAAAGTTATAGCAGAACAAACTTAGTTCATACTTGTAAAAGATCAAGATAAAAACAAAATGATAATGAAAATGTTATCAATCGATTGCATAATTTAGCCCGCATAAGTTTTGAATATTGAAGGGGTTTAATTTTGTAAAATATGTAACTTAACTATTACTTTTCATCCTATAGAACCCGAAAATTTTTCCTTTATTATACTTAAGCCTCCATGCAATCAAAATCTTTACCACAGTTCTAAAATTATTAATTTATTTACAACTTTTAAAAATTTTTAATGATATATGTGAAAAATTTAGTATTGTAGGTGGTTCTATTTAACAATTTCAAACCTTATACTCTATTTAACAACTTTTATATTTTAGATTAAAAAAGCTAATGATTAAACAAAGATCTTATATTAGTTGGCTAAAAAATTAAATGTATTTACCATTAATGTATTAGAATAATTTTAACTTTTTAAAGATATGCAAGCTAAGTTTTTAATAAATGTTTTGAGGTTCTATTAAAATAGAAAAAAAATATGCTAAGTTCACAGGTAGGATATTTAATAAGAAACTTAAGTAAAAGTAAATTTCTTTTAATAAGTATGATGACATATGAGCCATGATGTCAAAGTATAGACTTGGCAAGTAAACAATAACAAAGTGTTTTTTAGAAAACATGTTCAATTGTTTTAAAACAATTAAAGATAACTACATATAAATACACTACATTGAAAAAAATTGTGTGCCTTAGTTGAAAATTGAAAGAAAGTTTATGGACTATAATTGCAGATCTTTCCAAGTCTATTAGCTTTAAAAGTGAAAACAAAAAAATCCAAAGCCTGCTTTAAGATTTTTTGCTCTCTGTCAGCTAGGCTCTCAACTTTTATATCGTTTACATCTATGCCACCATTTCCGTCATTCCCAAACTCGTGACATTCGCTACCGATTCCACTGTCACAAAACTCCACTGTCACATAGCTCCAATGTCACTATTGTTGCTATTGATGGATCGATTCGCGAGACAAATGAAGGCATCGGGAGGGAGAAGTCCAAAGTTGCCAGGAGGGAGGTCAAAGGCAACGAAATGAGGTCAATTGCGATTCGCAAGACGAAGGGAGGCACCGGGAGGGGGAAGTCCAAAGTCACCGGGAGGGAGAAGGTCGAAGGCATCGGGAGGAGGCCGATTACGATTCGCGAGACGAAGGGAGGCGCCGAATGGATTTCCCGTTTTTGGGAAATAGAAAACCACTAAACCCAAGTTTTCTATTTCTTACTAACATAGAAAATTGTTTTCTAGAAAAATTGAAAAAGAAAATTATTAAACTGAACACATTTTCTAATTTTTGAAAATTTTCCACAACTAAACAGGGCCTAATTTTTTTCAAAGACATATAACTATAGGTAACTGTGCATTACTAAAATGCTTAATTACCTTACTCTTGATTTTTAATAACAAATGCATTTGCCCCAAGGTTTCAAACTTACACTTCCCCTTTATTTTATTTTATCTTTTTGGGTTGATTTATAAATTATACTCATATCACTCAAGTTTGAAAACCCAATCTTATCCATTATTCCTATAATATAATCAGTAAATCATAGAAAATTAGAATCCTTAAAATAGAAAAAAATCCTAGTACCCAAAAGGAAAACTAGTAAATTATAATTTAAGGTTTAGTCACTTTATATCTTTGCACTTTTATTATATATAGTTATAAATATAGATATATATAGATATGTAGTTGTGTTTTAATTTCTGGTTAAAATATTTAAAGTTCAAAAAGTAAATAAATTGATAACCATATTTTTAGGCATGTTTAACTTTCATATAAATGAATATATTTTTTATTAAAAGTAAAGAGTGGGGTTAAGCTTTTTAGCAATAGCAATGTATAGTTAGTTATAGTTACATGTCTTTGGGAAAACTCAATGTCTGCACTTTGATATTACGGCTCATATTTATATCGTACTTATTATAAATAATTTATTTTTGCTTGAGTTTCATAGTGAATGTCTCACCTATGGACTTAGCATATGTGTTTTTTTTTTTTTGTTTTTCTATTTTGAACAAAACCTCACATTACTCAGGTTTAAAAACCTAGTCTTATTCATTATTCTTATAATATAATTACTCAACTATAGAAAATGGAATCCTTAAATTGGAAAAAATTCCTACTACCTAAAAGGAAAACTAATTATAATTTATGATTTAGTCACTTTGTATCTTTACACTTTTTGTTATATATAGATATAAATATAGATATACATAGATATGAAGTTGTGCTTTTAAGTTCTGATTAAAATTTTTGAAGTTCAAAAAGTAAATAAATTGATAACCACATTTTTAGGCATGTTTAACCGTCACATAAATTAGTGTATTTTTATTAGAAGTTAAGAGTAGGGTTAAAATTTTTAGCAATGTACAATTAGTTATAGTTATATGCCTTTGGAAAACTCAATGTTGACTTACCAAGACTATATTTTGATATCATGGCTTATATTTGTGTCATACTTATTTTAAGAAATTTATTTTTGCTTGAGTTTCATATTAAATCTTTCATCTATGGACTTAGCTTATGTCTTTTTTTTTTTTTTCTATTTTGAACAGAACCTTAAAACATTTATTAAAAGCTTAGGCTCAATTCATTTTAAATTAAATCAACTTAATATAAAATAACTTATTTTTTATTTTTCCATTATTTTGATCGGAACCAATTTTATTTGAATTCCATATTATTCAGGTGTAATAATCCAATGACTGTAAAAGCTTTATTATTTACTATAGAAAAAAGATTTAGTTGTTAAGAATAAAAATTTGCGTTACAATATTAAAAAGCATAGCCATGTGGAAAAATAATTCTTCTAATTTTTTAATATTTTAAAACATTAAATGTAAAAAGAAATTGTAACGTTATTTATGTTTCCATCTTAATATTTTTACTATTAAATTAACTCAATACTTAATACTTATAACGTAAGAGTAAAACAGTCAAGTCAATTCATGTATCTTTTATTTGTGGTATTAAGTTGCACTTTTAAGTTCTAATAAAAAAATTTGTTTTAATAAGTTAAAAAATAAATAAATTGATAAAAAACATATGTTTGATGACATTTTTAACATTACTGTAAACATAGAGGCATGTTTGTTGCAAAATTTTAACTTTAGTGACAACTCATAATTTTTTGCCATAACAGATAAAAAAATTTATGGGTTTTTTTCTTTATTTTTTTTTCCATTTAGAGCGCAAATCATATTATCTCAAAATTAAGCTAATATGCTACCATGCGAGGATTTTCCAATGGGGAATGTGTTGGCTTGTTGGATAGTGGGACAAACTTTCCAACGCTATCACATTAGGAAGTGCACAAGATTAAAATAAGACACTTCAAATGATAAGGAATTAAAAAGTGGAGGTGTTTTGAATACTTTAGCTATTTGTGGCTAAATTAAAACCAACCAGGGCGAGAGAGCGAAATAGAAATCCTTGGGCCTTGCAATTTTTTTTCTCTAGGATGTTATAGTGGTATTAAAATTCTAATTAAATATATAATGACATATTTAGGTCTCATTAAAATAGCAAACTGTCTTATAACTAAAGGGAAAAAAAAATCATTCAACATTTGTGTACCTTCATACCTTTTAAAATATAATATAAGATTTTTAAGAACATTGAAGTGCTCATGTTGTCATCCGATTTTAAATGTGTTCTTAGTTCCAATCCACTAGGATTTGATAAAAATTTGTTGGATTTAAGAGGGATGAAGTTTCTGACAATCTGACTTGGTAAAAGTTGGAATTAGATTACTTACACGATTTGGTCAAAACCCTCAGATCCTCCAAGGTCAGATCAGCTTTTTTCGTTGGTTTTGTTAGGGTTTATATATAAACATCATGAATAAGAACATATTTTTTGTCAATAAACTCCCATAATTCTATATTTTTTTTAAATTTAAAAAAAAAAGGAATGAAGAGTTAATCATTCTAGGAATCTCAGTGACTAGAGAGTGGTCGCTCGTTACACTTGTTACTTGATCCAAAAGAAACAGAACTTTTGCTGCCAAACTAGCTCCTCTTCCTTGACATGCTTTCGTTAGTGTGCTTACTAGATATACTCTTCTGTTTTCTTCACTCTCTCTCCTTGAACAATTTTAGCGAGAGGAACAATCACTTGAAGGTGGACGGAAAAGGATATGAGCTTTCGTGTTTTCGAGCAATTCTTAGCCGCTTCACGCTTTCCACAAACTCCCTGTCGAAAATTTCAGATATTAAGATGGGATTAAAAGTCATTAACTGATGATCAAGATTGCAAAATTTAACATAGAGCTTCTTACTTCCATGGTACATCACCAACAGTCCTCCAGCTCTCATCGCGATCCTTGTAGAACAAGCAAAATGCAGAGCCAGCCTGAAACAGTCTTAACCCCGAAACAGTTTGCTTCCCTGACAAGAAATGGGCTAAAACCATGTTACAAAAATTCTTATCCCACTCCAAATTATGCTTGGTTCCACTTACCAAACATGTCCTCCAGCTGATGTGCAAGGTTCAAGTAACTGCCATGGTCTAGCAGGCAGATCTTCCGTCCTACCATAATCCCATCCATGTTCACCTTGATATAGGACCACCTCTCCTTGCTCTGCACTCCTTCTGACTCCTCATCACAGTCCTCCGGTCCAAGCATCGAATATCTGACTCCAGAACTCAAGTTCTTCACCTCTGAATCAGCGTCAGGCCAACTCAACAGGTCACTGTATCCTAGGCCGGCCACTGTTGGTTCATCAAAAAAACAAAGAAAATGCCACGTGGATATTTGGTGTAGATTGCCTTCAACTCGATACTTGCGTTGCAAGGAAAAAAAATATCATACACAAACATGGAATAGGGAATATGAAATGCATACTGTGTCCAGGTGGATGGTAAGTAGCCTCCGGTTGCAGAGTTCTAAGACTAAGACCGAGATCAAGTAAACCGGAGCTCTCACTTCTTCCTTGGAAATAAACAGACTGGAGAGCTGAACTGTTCAGGAGGAAGTCTGATGCATTGGAATCCATTGAAGCTGTTAAGTGAGAGAGCAACAAACAAGTGTCTATATTTATGATGAGAATCAAATGGATCAAGGTAGCTAGTTCTATTTATACTGTTTTCCGGTGCAGAAACAACTGAGATTTCTTGTGAGAAGTGAAGAACAGGTGGGGGCCAAAATGGCAAATGTGGAGGACAGGAAAAGCTTCTTCCATCCTCAATCATTGTCTGGGGCTTTATCTTGTTTTGCCTACTCTGCCACCATCAACATGCAAGTACACAACCAAGTAACTACACAACACAAGGACAAGGTATGGCCTAACTGATCCTAATAAATTCTTGTTTGGATTCTGCAACCTGACACCGGTACAGCTGTTTAATTTCTCCCTTTCAGGTGTAAATCTACCGCTAACAACTTCACTGAAAAATGCTAAAGATGCCATGAACCATTGCAAGTTGTCACCAAAGAGAAGTAAACCAAGAACAGTTATCAGAGAAAACTCGAAAGTTTGAAAATTATGCATCATTTACACCGAAAAGTTGTTCTTTTGATCAGCCGTTAGCTAACATATGAATTCTCCTATCTTGGTTCTTGAAAGGACTGATGAGTTTGATAAATTGTATTTTGTTTGATTGATGATAAAGTGATGAGAATTGAGAAGCTTCAACAAGAAATTATCATAAAGCCAACATATCAATTCTCAAGTTCTCCAATTTTGATTGATCTAGGCTGTTTCTTGCAGATCCAAGTTTCCCGGCCCTTCAAGCAAATTAACTTTCAAGTTTTTTTTTTAACAGAACCTTGTCTTGAAATATTATTATAAATGCACCTTTCTTGGGATGGAGACTTTCTTGGTCTCCCTACAAATTGAATTGAAACAATGTGAAGTCTACTGGGTAATAGGACAGAAAATATGAAGTCCTTTCATTAGGAAACATGATGGAGATTATCTTATTGATCACATGCATCATGAATGGTATTAATATAGTCTCTCAATTTTATTCTATGGTTGTGGCCTCTCAATCCCAGGTCATTAGCTTACATAAAGCTGGTGCTCAGAATCCAATAGCAAATTAAATCCCTAGCACGTATGTGCTTTGGGGAATCAAAATCAATTTTTAATCGATATAATCTCTCCTCATCCCAATAATTGATTGCTTGAAACCATGTAAGCACATAAAAAAGAAAATAAGTAAAAACTCTTGTCAACTTGGACACGTTGCTGGTGACCCATAAGACGACTTTCACCCAATTGAATAATCGAACTTCACCACATCAACTGTAAGCAACAGCAATAGCCAGTTAAGCCTTCACTTTGGATTGTTAAAAATAGGTGCTTGTCGATATCAGAGAGCTGGTCTGCTACGTTTAATTGCCGGCCAACATTTTTTAGTTTCATTAATTTATGAATAATGATGTAAGAAAGAAATGGATGCCCAGGGAACCACAAAAGATGGGGGGAAAAAACTGGTCCAATTTAAGTTTCTATAATAATTTTCCCATTTGGTAATTATGCATGTGGTGGCTACTGACTAGCAACAAATTGACAGCTTCTTCCGCTTGAGCCACCAACAAATTGTAAGCCTCAAAAGTTTCACTTTTCACTGCAATTATTAAGGAATCTAAGGACAAAAGTGCAGATATTTAAAAGTCCATTATAATAGAATATGTTAAGGACTTCAGGTTGCTAGAATAAAGAATGACAATTAGAGGTTGAATTAATGAAAAACTCTTCAAGTAAGGTCGTGAAATGAAACACTCTTAATTAAAGTTGATTCTTTGAAATCCTCATAAAAGCCAATTTGTATTAATTATTGCGGTTTCATTCTCATTGGTTTTTTGCCTTATGCAAAGAGACAGAACGAAAAGAGAGTTGTTAAATGGGGATTTAAGCAAAAAAAAAATAGGAATTTGAGTATTTCTCTCATTCTTTCATATGGCTATTACTTTGTGTCAAAGAAGTGGTGAAGAAACTACTAGTTAAGGATCAAAGAGAAACACTCGTTAATTTTCTTTTTAATAGGAGAATCATTTGTTAGTAATTTCTAGTTATTTTTTAGTGTACAAGCTAGTTTATTATTAGAACTTGAAAAGAAACTTGAATTTTTATGAATGAAAGAGACAATTGATGATTGAGAGTGTTTATAATGAATTCAATACAAATGTGGTGAGGTTTGGCTATCTAGTGTGGAATTCGAATTGCGAAGGGACACAAAGATGTCAAGTTTATGAGCAAAATAGGGTTAAATATAAAGTAGGTCCCTAAGGTTTAGAGGCAGGTGCATTGAGTTCCAATGGTTAAAATGAGGTTGAGACAAAAGAATCGTGTTAATAACAGCATTAGTTCCTGAGGCTCTTAATACCGGTTTAACGAGTTTTTTAAGTTCCAAAAATGTTCATTTAGGTCACTATCAGCAAGTAATTTTGAGTTATTTCTTAAATTGGTTGTATTTTGACATAAATTTTTACATAATTGTATTAGGTGATTAAAAAACCACTAGTTTGAGGGTTGAAAAGTTGCATTTTGATGTAAGTGACTCACCATTTCTAAAATTTATATTATTTTGATATAATGTATATATTATTTCTTCTTAGTGTTAAGTTTCCAACTTGGTAATCTTTCAATATTTTGATTTAATATTATTTTTCATTATATTGATTTTCAATTAGAATAAAAGTTTTCAAATACATGCTTTATTCTAAAATTATTTTTAAAGTATTTTATTTATTTATCTATTTTTTCGAATGCTACCTTATTGTTACAATATATTGTATTTGTTTAATTAAGTTGGGATTAGGTATGATTTAATTGTGATATTTTAAACTGAAATTTTATAATAATTCTAATACTCTAAATTTATGTTTCAACTTTGTTTGGTGGGTGCTTGGGTTTTGTGCCTGTACTATTCAAAAAATATGGTTCTGGACCTCCTACATCGGGTACTTTGTTCTATTCTGTTTCATAGTGTACTGTTTTTAAGTCTAATCTTTCTAGGCAGTCGGTCGATGATGATTCTTAGTCAATTCTAGGCATACTATAGTGATTTAAGTATAGTTACAGTGATCACCCCACACCTTTCTTCTTAGAATTTTTGCTCTGTAAAAGCTCTTTAAAATGCTCTGTTTAAGTTAATGATTGTTATTCAAAATATTATTTGCTCTATTCTCAATTGCTATCTCAGGGATTAGCTTTGAACTTTGCAAATACTTTTCTAAGTGGGGTTTATGTTTTTAATTTACAAAAATTATTTCTACTTGATCCCTATATATTTTGTAAATTGTATTCTATTTCTGGAGTGGTGGATAACCTGCTGGGCATTCACACCAACCTATTTTCACACCTTTTACATAGATAATGAGTAGTTCGAGTTAGTTAGTGAGGGAGCGACTATAAGACCATTTGCGGCTCTAGATAGTTAGGAATATACTTTGTGAGTACTACTACTAGAAATTTATTTATGTTTAAGTAAGACTTTAGATTTCATTTCACTCCTTAAAACTTAGATATTTTATGGATCATGTTTCAATTTTAAGGATTGTAGTTGCTTTGCCACTCATTGTAAAAAGTTGAATTTTATAGGTTTCAATTATTATTTATGAAGTTTGAAATTATTTGGAATTGTAAAAATTAGAAGTGACTGTGGAAAGATTGGACTTTCTCATTCATAAAACATGCATACTGACAACAATATATACATGTTTGAGCAGCTATCCTATAGCAAGAAAAACTCTACAAGATAAAGATAACTATATAGATAGTAGCATGTTGAGTGAACACTACTATAAGTCACATGTGAATGTTAACAATTCCTCTCAAGTTAGAGCATGGATGAACGAAACACTGAACTTGCTAAGTAGTTCGTGGAAATGAGTGTGACTTAATACCTTGATGAAGATATCTACTAATTGTGAATGTGATGGAAGGTATTTGATGGACAACTCTTGGGACTTGATGTGTTAAAAAACAAAGTCACAATTCATCTCAATATGTTTGGTTCATTCTTGTGATAGACAAGATTAGTTACAATGTGCATTGTCGCTTGATTGTCACAAAAAGGAATCATCGATAAGGATGAGCAGTAGTAAGATCATGTAGGGGAGCTCACAACCAAAGTAGTTCACTAGTTACTGCAAGCATTGCTCTGTATTCAGCTTCAGCTGAAGAGTGACTAGTTGTAGCTTGCTTTTTGGTGCTACACCATAAAGATGACTTTCCAAGTATAGTGAAATAACTTGTAATAGAGCGCTAGGTAATGGGCAGCCAAGCTCTTGAGTCTGCGACTTAGTAATTCTTAAGCTCGAAATCATTTTGTCGAGAGAAAAGTACCCTTGCCTAGATGTCCCCTTGATGTATCGTAGCACTTGTATGATGGCATCATAATGATCCATCCTTGGTTCTTACATGAACTAGCTCAAGGTTTTAACTACATACCTAATATTTGGTCTCGTAATCATGAGATAAAGGAGACGTCCTACTAACCTTTGATAGGAGTTAGGATTTGCCATGTGAAGGCTAGATGAATGACCAAGATGATGTTTTTGGACCATGGGGACATGACTCAATTTAGCATCTATAAGCCATGCATCTACCAATATGTCCAACACATATTTTCTTTGGCTAATGAAGATGCCTTCCCAGCCATGTGCAACCTTAAAACCAAGGAAGAATTTTAGGCACCCAAGATCTTTCAAATGGAACTTCTCATGTAAAAACTATTTGAACTGCTCATATTTTCTCATATTATCCCATGTCATAACCAAGTCATCAACATAAACTAACATAGCAAGAAAGGAACCACTACATTTCTGAGTGAAAAACAATGAATCAACATTGGACTAAACAAATCCAAAAAGCTTTAAAGTTATTGAGAGCTTGTTAAACCACTCATGTTAGGCCTGCTTCAGACAATAGAAAGATAGAGTCAACAAACCTACTTATCACCATCCCATATATATATATATATATATATTCCTGTAAATCACCATGAAGAAAGGTATTATGAACATCCAACTGATGAAGTTGACAATGTTTGTTTGTTGCCATTGCTAGAAGACATCTCACAGTGGTCAACTTCGCTACTAGCGCTAATGTCTCATTATAGTCTTGTTCATCCACTTATGTGTACCTTTTAGCAATCACTCAAGCTTTATATTGTTCAATGGATCCATCTGAGTAGTGTTTCACCTTTTACACCTATTTACAACCAACTGTCTTCTTGCCTCACAACAAAGTTTGAAAATCCCATACCTTATTTGCCATAAATGCATCAATTTCAGCTTGCATGGCTTGTTGATAGCATGAATCCCTTCTAGCTTCTGAATAAAATTTGTGTTCATACTTGTTCAAGATAGCTGCAAGAAAGGTTTTATAGTTATGGGAAAAAAATTGTCCAAAATTATTGAGGAGAGAGAATGAATCATGCTTGAAAAAGCTACATTGGAGTGAAACCGATTGTCAAGGACTTGTACCTTATAATCTTTCATATATTTGAGTAGTTGGCAATGCTTGATGCTAGTTCTCGATTGCATACACCTTCTTCTGATGTTTTGTGTTTATTTTGCATGGGGACCATCATAGGAACAATGATAAGCCTATTATTTGCTTCCATTTTTATCATAATTATTTAGCTTTTGTATGAAATTTTTACCTTAGTGGGGGCTTTTAATTGTTTTATTTTTATGTCTTGTAGAAAATGGTGAAATGATGCGTTTTGGTCCAAGAGGTGGGATTGGTCTTATTCTTTCAACTTGGCCTTGGCCAAGCAATCTGATAGAGCTTTCCATCTCCATATTTTTTCAATTCAAGTTAGCCTTCCTTAATTGAAGTCTGGTCCAAAACTGAAGTTCGTTGGTGATCTTTCCTTCTATGTACTGATGTTGACAAAGCGACAGGCAACTTGGAGGTCTCCTTTGGTGCTTTAGTTTGTTAATTTCCAGCAGACAAGTGAAGTAATTGGCTGGATTTTGGTTTACACTCGGTTGCAAAAAGTTGTTTGATTCCTAAGAATATGATGCTCAGAAGCTGTTCGATGAAAGGTCTAAGAAAAATGGCAAGTAAGCTAGCCAAGTTTGGAGGCTCCTTTTCTCTGCTAATAACTTAAGCCAACTTTGGGAATGTCGTATACAACTCAATTGGAAAGACTTTAGAAACTTTTTATAGGTATTTCATCAGCTTGACCTCTATATTCTTTCAACACACTTTGTTCCCTGGAGGATATGGATTCTTGTGACAATAAAAGGAGCTAAGAGAGAACACATTAGATTCGGCAGTTTTAGGTTTTCCTATATTTTTCTTGTGTTTTTCGTCTCAGACATGGCTGAGTAGTTTTCTAGCTTGGTTCAAGGAAACGATTTCCATCCCCAGCACTGGTTGTGAGAATTGATTTTGCATATTAAATTTTTCTTCAAATTCAAGTATTTACTTCTTTGTGGTTCAAATTTATTACAATTAATTTTCTTATTCTTTGCTTGTTGAATTGGTTCTGAGATTACAAATTTGCTTGGTTTTCTTTCAAAATGCTAAAGTGTGAAGAATTTGATATAGAAACAAGTGAATTGGCTAGAGATTATTTTTACTTCTAGTTAGTTTAAACAGGAGAAATAAGACAGATTAAATTGTTCAAGCTTTTAGATTGTTACATGAAATAAACTTTTAGTTCATTGTTCTTAAGGCTAATTTTAAGTTAATTAGAAATTGCTTTTTAATGGCTGGTTGCTCGAAATTAAGAAATTAATTTGAAGCATTTTCTAGTTAATTTTACTTTTGAATTCATTAGGTTCTTTTTAGTTTTAAAGAGAGTATTGTTTATTTGCTAAGATTGAAGAAATTTTTTCTTTCGATAATCAATTGCATAACTAGAATGAATAATCAACCTTGAACTGAGCATTTTTAATATTTTTTAATTTCATTTTAATTTTATAGTTAATTTATTTCAACATTCGATTAAAAAAAATCCCAATATTTTATTTCAATTTTTGTCAAGAAGCTTTCAGATAAAATTTTTTCTTGGGATTTGACCTAGCTTTATTGAAATAATATAAATTTATTTATTCTGAGTTATTAGTAAGACCGAAATTATTTTTTGCGGTTTTGATGCCTAACCAAACAACATCATCCATGCACTGCTCTCCAGCTCTCCCACCACCACTTCCTCTAGTTCAACATCATTTGTTGGTTGCTAGGCCACTTGGATGGGATCTAAGAGGTCTTCTAAGAACACTTCACTGTAACTAATAGAAAACTCGAGAATGGCTAGAACACCTTCATTTGATTAGGTTTAAGTTGAAAAAGGAAATTTTCTTCACTAAAGAAGAAGTCTCAAGAGCTAAAAAATTTTTGCATCTTTAAATCATGCACTTTATATCCCTTCTGATTCATGGGGTAGCCTACAAAAATGTAAGGATGCAATCTTGAGTGAAATTTGTCTTTTGGGAATAGAGGGTTGATAGCGTAACGCAATTGCCCAAAAAAACTCATGTTGGGCATAGTTTGGTGGGTAGCCAAATAACATCTCATGTGGCATATTATTTTTAATGGCATGCTTGGGAAATGATTAATCGAGAGAATGGCAGCTAGAATACATTCTCCCCAAAACTTGATTGGCAACCCAACTTGAAACCCAATGGCTCAAGATATCCCTATGTTTCCACTCAACCACCCATTTTGTTGTGGTGTCTCTGAATAAGAGGCTTGTGTAACAATTCCCTTTTTTTTATGAATTTTTCCCATTATACCCTCTATTAACTTCAGGGTATTATCACTTTTTACCCTTTTTATCTTTGACCAGATTGATTTAGGATAGGATGGTAGAGGTTTTTGAGTATTTAACTCTTTTGTTTCGTATAAAAGGCCTAACTAAATAAAGGTGATCTTTTACTATGGTGATAATATAGTAAGCTCCTGTGGTGGTTAGATATGGTACCCATAAATCAAATTGTATAAGCTCAAAAGCAACAGATGTTTTTTTATTACATGAAAGGAAATAAAGTCTAGACTATTCGGCCAAAGGACAAACTAAATAGTTCTTACAAACTTCTTCAACTTGAGGACATGACAGACTAGGAATTGCAACCATTTGATCATTGGATGGATTGCCATGATGCTTGTGCCACAAACTTGTTAAACATTTTTCCACAACCACAGCATTCGCCTTACCTTTACCACTACCAAAATGCTATAGCCCCCCTAGCTTCTTTACCCATTTTAATCAATTTTTCTAAAGCTAGGTCTTGCAAAAGACAAAATTTGGGAAAGAATATTGCAACACAATTGTGTTTCTTAGTTAGCTTACTTATAGATAAGAGGTTGCATTTGAATTATGGTGCATGCAAGACATCTCGAAGAAAGATATTATCACTGAGTTTGGGGGTACTAGACTCAACTATAGTATTAATGGAACTATTGGGCAAGTGTATGGGTTAGCTAGAAATCCTACATATTTTGCTCAGGTGGTCTTTTTGGTGAATTATGTGATCTATGGCACCCATGTCTAAAATTCAGGTTTGAGGTTTTGAATGAAGAAATAGGTTAACTGCCTTATCGGTGAAATTCACCATACTCAAACCTATTCCCTTGTTTGGAAGCTCTAAGAGTTGTTCATATTGCTCAATAGTCAGGAACACATTCGAAGGCACGTTACTTAAGGTTCCTCCATTAAGCTTTTTGTTGATTCCTTGTTCGTACATTTTGGCTTTCCCTCATACCTTGTTTTCTTTCTACTTTCTTATCGGTTTCAATTCTTCAGAAATCCTATGATTTCTTAGCAACCATCTTTTGTGTGTCCCATGCATGTACAATGATCGCACTTTAACCTCCCTTGTGATGGTCATTTGTTTGCAGTACTTGGTTCAGTTTTCACAACAAAGGCACCTACAGATTCAACTTCTTTAACTTGAGTAAGAATTAATTGTTTTTCTTCAATCACAAGCATGGCATAAATTTTGTTCAAGGAGAAAAGAGGTTGCGTGGCGAGAATCTATGACGAAATAGTCTTGAATTTCTGATCAAGGCCCATTAAGAATTGGAGCATTTGCTCCTTCTCTCTTTCAGCCATCAACTCCTTTGATACATCACACATGCATTTTGGAAATACAAAGTAAGAACTAGGTTCATCCTAAAGACCTTTCAATTTGGTGTAGTACTCTACCACAAATGAGGTACCCTAACTGTTGAGGGTGATGTTTCTCCAAAGCTTGAAAACTCATGGATCATTCGAGTGCCTAAATCTCTTTTCGAGGTCTGACCACAAATCTAATGATGTGTCATGATAAATGATTAAATCATGGAGGCTAGGGCTGATTGAATTAAGCAGCCAAGATATAACCAAACCATCACACTTGTTCTATGCTAGAAGCTTGACAAAATTTTCTGCGAGTTTCAATAAAGTTTCGTCGATGAAGCCAACTTTGTTCTTGTTCCTAAGTATGTTGGGGATGACTCTCCTCCACCTTGCATACTTATCTCCATTTAGCAAGATAGTGACTAGGGAGGAGGCCATAGAATCTGTAAAAGTAAGGAAATACAACAAGCTCGGATCTTGGAAAAGACTTATGGTTGATGTGCTGCTATGACTACTTCCTTGAGTAAGAGATGACTTTGTTGACATTCTTGGCTTTATTTGGATCTCTGTTCTGATATCATGTAAAAATTGGAAGTGGCTATAGAAAGATTGGACTTTCTCATTCTTAAAACAAGCATACAAACAACAATATATACAGGCTTGAGTAGCTATCCTATATAGCAAGGAAAACTCTACAAGATAAAGATAACTATACATATAGTAGTATATAGGCAAACACTACTATAAGTCATGTGTAAATTTTAACATGAACAGTGTAGCCTTGCATGCTTAGGGAAATTTATTTTCTTTAGTATGTAGTATATCATTATCTCAAGAATCCTAGGATGGGTTTTGGGGCATAACAAGTGATCATGTTCTAAGTAGTTCATTCACAATTTCAAGGCCGATAAGGAATGGGAATCAAATATAGATCTTCTTTCTTTTGGACCGTCAGCCCAAAAGCCTCTGTCATGTCTAAATCTTCATGCCTCTTTCCATTAGGAAGCTTCCAATCAAAATGGTATAGAAGCAGTGCTAGCAGATTCTCTATATTTGCCATGCCAAATGCTATACCAGGGCATACTCTTCTTCCCGCACCAAATGGGATATACTCAAAATGGGTTCCACCATAGTCAAGATGATTACCAATGAACCTCTCAGGGTAGAACGTTTCGGCCTCTATCCAATACTCTGGATCTCTCCCGATTGCCCACGCATTAACCATGAGTCTGGTTTTTTCTGGTATCTCAAACCCGTTTATCTCAAATTTCTGTCCACATTCTCTAGGAACTAGGAGAGGAGTTGGAGGATGAAATCTCAGTGTTTCTTTGATCACTAACTTCAAGTAGTCTAGTTCAATGAAAGCAGTTTCATCAACATTTCCTTTTTCATTGAAAACATTTCTCACCTCAGCCTGTGCTTTCTCCATCACTCTTGGGTTCTTCATCATTTCTGCCATTGCCCAAATCACAAGTGTTGCGCTTGTTTCACTTCCAGC
Source organism: Aquilaria sinensis (assembly GCA_005392925.1). NCBI lineage: Eukaryota > Viridiplantae > Streptophyta > Magnoliopsida > Malvales > Thymelaeaceae > Aquilaria > Aquilaria sinensis. The sequence continues at coordinate 134,517 of SMDT01003090.1, read as the reverse complement.
ACCGAAAACATCCTAAAAAGTCGTTCAACAGATCAATCAGCAACCAAAGGAACCTCATAACAAAGCAGAAGTTATATAAGCTTACCAAGATAATGGCTTTGATGCTTTCAGTTGACAGAGATAATTCAGAGTTACCAAACCCCTCAAAGTTTAAGAGAACATCAACTAGATCTTCATCTTTTGAAGCATCTATTCCTGCTTCTACTTTTGCCGCCTTGTCCTTCCTGTGCTCATTGACGATGTCATCAAGAAACTGGTCTGTTTGCTTGTGAAGTCTCTCCAGTTTGGCTTTCATTCCAGTTAATACATAGAGAAAACTCATAGACGGATAAAGATCTGCAAGACTGAAACCTGTTGCAGCCTCACTGGCTTCCTTTATTGCTAAAATAACTTGTTCCTGATGTTTGCTTTTTGTTCCAAAAGCAGCCCTTGAAGTTGTTGCATAAGATGATGAAACGATTATCTGGGAAAGATTGATTGGGGATCCAGCTCTCGAGCAAATTAACTCAATGAGCCTTTCCTTCTCTTCATATCTCACTGCCCTAAATGACAGTACTCGTTTTGTGCTCAGCAATTCTACCACACACAGCTTTCGAACCTGTCTCCAGTAATCACCATATGGAGCAAAAATTATGTCTTTGCAGTTGTAGCTCAAAATCTTTGTCGCAAGAATCTCAGGCCTTGATGCGAAAGTAATTCCATGCGTTATCATGAATTCGCGGGCATAGTGAGGCGAAGAAACAATTATGTTAGAGACTTCCCCGAGCTGCAAATGCATCAGAGGCCCATACTTCCCGGCCAAGTCTCGCAGCAGGTGATGCGGTGCAGAGCCTCCGAGCGCAAGCAGGTGCAGGTTCCCTATGATGGGCAGCTTTGGTGGCCCTGGGGGCAGCTTTGAGGCAGAAGATTTCAGCCATAGTTTGGTTAACGCAAGGACGCAGAAGCTGAGCAGAATTGGCCAGAGGAATTGGATATCGATTTCCATTAGTAGACCAAAAGTATTGGACCGACCTCGATCGCTTGCCCCTTAAGACTCATTTTACAGAGGCTGTATATATTGGATTGGTCGTTCCCGGAAATTGAAATTTGTGTTGCTTTGTACCGGCCAGTTACTAATATATTCTTTTTTATGTTTTATTAGCTGGAATTTCATATGAAGCCAATCACTAGCTTCTCATCTGAGAAAACCAAAACGAAGATCATTTTCGTAGCGACGTAAGCAAGCCAATGTAAATAACTAAACCAAACATTTAACTCCACAACAACTTGAGAATGTAATAGCGATCATTTTCTATTTGTTGTTCACGTATCAGATATACTTTGGTTTTTCTTCACAACATAACAAATCCAGAAGTTACTTGGAGTTAATATGGCACCTTAAATTCTCTTGATCATAAATGTCCAAGTACTGGCTCTCAGGTGCGACCCAACTGCCTTTCCTCTCACTTCAGCTTCTGCCTTTTCCATCACTCTTGGATTTTTAACAGCAGATCTTCACCTTTCTTGCTCTCTCCAGTTCTCGCCTCCTACTGCGCTGCCGATTTTCGTCAATTATGCTCCCAAGAATCATGTCCATTTAATTGTGAAGCCTCTTCAGTTGGTTCCTTATTCCACTCATTGCATAAAGAAGTTCCACAGGCTGACGGTTTGGCAACGGTAGGTTGGGCCCAACCGGCCTAGGACAGTCCGGGCCCCAATTTTTTCAACCTAACTCCCAGGCCGGATGCGACCTGCACTTCCCTGTGCTTACCCTCAGGTTAGGTTTGACCTGGCCCAAACCTGGGCTAGGCCCAATTCAGGCTCACCTGATGAACACCTCTATCCCTAGGGGTAGATCTTCTTGTGTATTCTTTAAATATATGTAACTTTTATCTTCTTTTCATTTCCCTATCTCGTAAAAGAATTTACTATTGTTGAATTTCCTATTTTGAGGCTAAATTATCCTAAGCCCTTTTAATTTCAATGGTGATCTCTTATTTTACCTAAAACTAGAGGGTTTTATGTTTAATTTTGTCTGTTGTACCTCTTAGATACTTTGGTCTCTAGGTCCTTAAGTTGATCTAGCCAATTTTTTCCTTATTTTCTAACACAAATTTATTCTCTCAAAGAGTAACTCATATAAAGAATAAACTTGTGACCGTAGAGTTTCCATAATCATAACGAAAAATTAAAAAGAAGTTGATGTTGTTTGAAGATAAAAATCAAATATGTATTAAAACATTAACAAAATTCTCTTGTTCTTAAGAGAGTAAAGGAATTTAACTACTAAATATCATAAAAGAAAACTTCCAAGCATTCATCTGGATTCCAAAATTCTCAAATTGAAAAGAAATTAAAGGAGGAAAAATAAGAATTCTCCTCTGAGAAATTAATCTTTAAGAGCTAGGATGAATCTTTTAAATCTCGCTCTTTTACTGCAACCTTTGTGCCTCTCTGCTCTCTAGTTTTTTTCTTCTCCCTCAAAAGGCTCGAAAACTCAGTATTTAATGATTGTGTGTTCATAGTGTTCATGCTCATGGTGAAAAATTTAAGCCAAGATGAAAATTATTATATTTATTGGTTCAAATTAAATAAAACTTGAAGAATTTTAATTTTATTTAAGATTTGGTTTTAGCTTTTCTATTTTTTTATATTTTATTTTTCTTATTATAATGTAGTTGGGTTTGTTTGTAGCCTATAAAAAGACACGTTGTAGTATGCTTTGAGTACATAGGAAAACCAACTTGCTAAAAAAGGTAAAATATGAGGATTTTCAAAAGTATGAGAGGTCCAAAAGGGGAGATAAGTAGGACAAAAGGTCCTTTGTGATACTTATATTTAATGATTGTGTGAAGGTAAAATATTTATATTATTAATAGTGTGTATGGGATTCTTAGGCCAAGCATAAGCACTAATATTTGAATTCTATCTAAGTAGTTTTTTTTTTATTTGTGGATGTAGAGTGAGCTGAACAACATTAAACTTGTGTACTTGTTCTATATTATCTGTTGTTTCATTTAATATGATGGACGATTTAGGAATTTTTTCCTAACCTAAAATAACCAAAACTTATAACAATAATCTTAAAGTACACTCGTTAAATAAACTCTATTAAAGAACAAACAAAACCAAAAAAAGAACCAATAAGCTAAATGAAAAATAAACCTGACAAAAAAACAGGCAAAACTAATAACAAATGTAAGCGCACATGTGAGCCAAGCACATACAATAGCTACTCTCAACTCCATTGTCACAAGCAGGCTCCTACTAGCTTTGGTTTCATCCCCGCCTCCCAAAAGATACCACCCTCTTGTAATAAAAAATAAAAAGATTTTTTGTCTCTTTTTTCAATCGCCAAATAAAAAAAAAATTTAATGGGGGTAAGTTAAATAGTAATAACAATGTATGCTGCTGTCCCAAAATTTGGGGGAATAACAATGTCAAATGTCCCAGGCTCGTATGAGCAATCATTTCCTTCCCCTTTTTTTTTTTTTTTTATCGGCAAAACTAGCGTATATTTATTTATAGGAAAAGAATGTTACAACTCTGAGCAATCAAATTTTGATTTTGCTTCCTATCGACAAAACACAATTCTAACACATATATATTCGATCGAAACACATAATGCTATCACTGAAATCTTGTTATCATGGTCGCAAATCCAGCATCAAAATCTTGATTCAATTTTATTTTTCATTTTCCCCCCCTCAGTTTATGCTAGTATCGTTTTTGTTTTTTAATGTTATGTTAGAAATCATAATATGTTATGTTAGAATTATTGTAGCCTTGTCTTCCTTCCTAAGCTTCAGGTTTTACCCGAAGAATTTGGATATTAAACGTGCACGTATATTTCTAGTTCATTATTAGTAAATAGACAATAACCAAATAAATTAAATCAATATTTTATAGGAGTGTTACATTTACAATTTTTTAAGCTGATAAAAGAACAATTTTTCGGAAACTCGTGAATTAATATATCACGATTTACATTTAAAGTTGTCTCACCACCAAGATTACCCATACCCTGAGAACGAAGATATCCAGGTGTGTGTGTGTGTGTGTGTGTTGTAAATCTAAAATTAACTTTTGTCGAAAAAAGGCAAGGAAAGAAAAGAAAATTGTACACGAAACCAGCATATATGAACGTACCTATTTCCTAACTGGATATCGGAAATTACAACAAGATTGCTCCCCAATGAGCTTGCTCTATGCAAATATATATTCTTGCTTTGCCGGCAAGTCGATCGGCCTTCTTGTTGGATATGTATATATATAATATTCTGGCCAGTAATCTATAGGAGACACCTTAGCCTTTTGTCATTATTCCAAGTAACAAAGAGTCAATGAGTGGATCAGTGTCTTTATAATCACCCGATTACATGTATACCCATCCATTGTTAGCCAAAGTACTGATCATGAAGGGGAAGCTTTTAACTAAAATCACTTCCTACCTATAAAAGCTTCCTTCGCTATTCACAAGCTCCAGGTTTTGGCTTCGTTTTAATTTCTAGGACATTAACAAGTTGAAGGCCTGGTCTAGGTTCCTGCAAACAGGTATGATCATGAATCTTTGTAATTCACAAGTTCTAGGTTTTAACTTCGTTTGTTTTTCCAAGACATTAACATGTTGAAGACCTGGACCAGGTTATTGCAGATGAAACAGGTATGATCATGAATCTTTGTAGTTTACATATTTTTTTTCTATATTGGAAGTTGAATTCTTCTCACAAGCCAATCTCATTCCCAAATCCCCCCTCCCTTCCTCCTAGCTTCTCCATGGATTAAAGCCATAAGGTTGTTCAACCGTTGTCTTTAGCTTTTAAACAACCCAGACTCGACCCATTAAGCTCCTTATATATCTTCTACCACTAACTCTAGCTCATGCTACACAATCATTTTTCGTGTCCTCCCATTTAATATGTAACTAACCTCTCCTCCCCCTAGGCCCTAGGGAACTTTCATCTTGATTTTTTTCAGGAGTGTCCATGATGATTCCCTGTGTGGATAAGAAACCAAGGCTTGTCAACTTCAAATTTAGAAGGGTCAATCTACCACTTGCATAAACAAGCTCATGTGATTTCCAATCCCAAAAACGAGACAGAAATTAAATCAATTGTCAAACCTCAAGCCAATTCAGATTTTCACCAACAGGTAATCCTAGAAATTGACACCCCCACTCATTTGCACCAATATCCATTTTACTTCTGGCCATATTCTGCCCGTAACCCGTAAAGAACTCTCTTGTTTGCAATGAGTTTAACATCACACAACCGCTAAAAATAGATTAGTTGCAGAAAAACTTGCTGCCAGTTTCCAGAAAAGAACACCTCCCCTATTACCTTATGGCCAGACCATGCCACTTGATCTCCCAACTCTTTCGCATTTTTTAAATCATGATCAATTTAAGAACCATATAGTATAGGGAAGGGCCAGAAGGAACAGGTGAAACATTTTTATCCAATTGGCCATTTAATTTTAAGGTAGCTATGCCATGTGTCCAAGTGCAAGACACACACCCCCAACATCCAATTTTTTACAAAATTGTCAATTCACCTCAAGTTTCTATAAATTACAATAATGCAACTGGATCACAACTCTCTATCATACAATACATCCTAATTTTCTATAAATTACAATAATGTCACAACGCTATACAATAGGTTGCTACACTGAAGTTATTCCTTTTGAGATTATTTCTATTCTTTAGATGAATTTAGTTTTTTCATTGAGTCATATTACTATTCCTTCTATTATTTAATTTCTACTTGTTTTGCTTGTAGTAGTTGTTCCTTATTAGATGCTTCCTGTTCTCTTGCTGGTTGTTCCATTGTCTTATCTTGTTGTTTTGTGACAAATATATCTGTTCCTTTTAATATTTAATTACTATATGTTATGTTTGTATATGTTATGTTTGTAGTAGTAATTCATGTTCCTTATCAGATTCTTAATGTTATCCTACTGAATATAGTTGTTCTTTTGTCTAATCTTATTATTCCTTGATAAATATATATGAATATTTAATAAATACTTTGCTATGTCTATAATAATTGTTTCTTGTCAAACTTTTCCTATTCTATTGCTGAATATAGTTGTGCTCCTGTCTAATCTTGTTCTTCCCTAGCAAAAATATTTGTTTCTTTTGATAGTCAATAACTACTTATTATGCCTGTAGTAAGTGTTACTTTTTAAATTGTTTTTGTTCTTTGACTGAATTTAATTGTTCTACGAAGACAAATACCTATTCCCACCGAATCAACATGTTCCTTTTGCTATTCAATGTCTGCTTCATATGTCTGTAGTAATGTTTCTTGTTAACAATTTATTGTTCTAGATATTCTCTAACTTAATTGTTCCTATTCGTTTAGTCAATTCTACTTGTGTTTGTAAACATATAAATGTTCTGAATGAGATTTTAGATATTTGTTTATTTTAAGCATTTATATTTCATCTAAATCAATATATAAAATGACAAAAAAAAGAATGTTGGTTTTAAATATTTAGACAATAAAAAATTTGAAAATGAAAAAGTAGGAAAAACATTAAAAAAGAAATAATTTTGGGCATGAAGAGAGAGCAATTAACACAAAATGGGGGATGTGAGATTCGAACCTTATTTCTCAGCCCATCTTCCAAAAACTCCAAAAATACTTTGACAATTCACCAATTTTATCGAGCAAGCAAAAAAAAAAAGTTACAAACTTTCAGATGTCAGGGTGCATCATATGCACTTGGTGCATATTATCCTATGTCTTAATTATATTGCAAGGGAGTCACAGTAATGCACAATAATTAAAAAATGTTTAGGGAAAGGATAAATGGTAGTGGATGGACTCAGAGCAAGACGTAAGACTTTGAAACATGATCTTTCCATAAAAGTACAAACTATGTAAGGTTCCTATGTGCACAGGCCAACAACAACAAGAATTTTTCAGTAAATTGCACATGTCACCCCTAATTTTTTTTATTATTATATAATTTTAGATTCTATCCTACATTTTTTACATAGGATATCTCTAACCTCATAAAATTGTACTATTTTGAACCTTACATGGACAAAAACCATTAATGTGGATGAAAACTGCCACCTTGTCACACCAGCATGCATGATTTGCGACAGTGGCACAACTGCTGGTGATTATGTGGAAAGATGAAAAATTAAAAAAAAAACTTAAAACCCTACCCGTTCCCCCATCCTGGCCACTCCTCCTCCCCTCCTCCCCTCATCTACCCCTCCTCATTCCTTGAAATTGCCGATTTAAGCCTAGAACACCCCCTTATGACTTCAACCCTTGATTTTGGCTAATCTCAGCCCACGATTTTGGCTGACTATCTACTTCGATCGCTTTTAGAAATTGGCCAAATTGCCTAATCTCTTTTGCGTTAATCTCCCAAATCAAATGATAACGCCAGCTCCGATGAAGATGAGGATGAAGACGGCAGTGATGGCACCAGCTGCGGCCACCTCCAATGAAGACGAGGATGATGATGATAATGATGGCACCAGCCGCGGCCACCATTAATGAAGACGAGGACAACAACAGCCATAGAGATTGAGCAAATCGAGGGGGAGAGAAAAGACGTTTGATTTTAGGCTAACCCCATGTAGGTCCTGAATTTTTTCATTTTTTAAAAAATAAGCCCTAAATTTCTTCAATTTTTTCAATTCTTGTGCCACTGGCCAATCACAGGCCAGTTCTGACATGGTAAAGGGGTCACTATGGCAAATCACCCATGTTGGCATGCCACGTGGTATTTTTCGTCCATACTAACATTTTCCATCTACAAAAGGTTCAAAATGAACACTTAAATGAGGTTAGGAACCTCTTATGCAAAAAATGTAGGTTAAGGTCCAAAACAATACAATAATAAAAGATTAGGGGTCACGGGTGCAATTTACTCAAGAACTTTTACTATCAATAAATAAGTGGGTACAAGAGATACACAACTTCAAGAACCTAACATTCTCTCACACTTGTTTTGCTACCTATCAACTACAACATTCTCAACTTGGAGAAGACAATCTTTACTCTACTTGGAGAAGATGATTCTCTTAGAGAAATGATTGATGGAATCAACAAATGACCTCTCATTATATAGCATAAAAAGGAAACCTCTAGATGACTTTATTAATGCTCCCTCTACCTTCCACCACTCAACTATTGAAAATAAATGTTGCTTCATGAACCTTCCATATTTATCTTGGTTCATGCATTTTCAACTAAAATTAATGGATTGTTGTAAAGAACTATCTTCCTTAATTCCTTATAGGAAACCAAAATCCCATTCAAAATACTATTTATATTTTGGTTGGATATATAACAAATTTAACTACATAAAATTGGGCTCCAATGGGTTGTTAACCCTCATCTGTTGTTGTTTGGCCCATCTCTAGCTTGTCATTTGTGCTCTTTTAGATCTTGCAACATATTTAACCAACTCTCAATTAGAGCTACACTTAATTTTTGTTCACTCTTTTCCATTTTAAGTAACAAAAATAAAATTGTTCATTTTTTACACAAAAAAATAAGATGACAGGTCAAGTGTGTCACGCTTATGGCCCTCTACCTCATGTTGCTATTTAGCTTTATACTTAGTAAGTCTCTTAACTAGCTAGGTAGTGTAACAGAAGAAAAATAATTTTATTTACTTAAAATGGAACATGAAGCTCATATGGATTCATATCATCGCTCCATCCAAAATAACGTGTTTAATTAATTTCATCAGGAGCAATATTGGCCATTCATATCTCACAAGATTGCCCTCATTTAGCGAATAGACAATACAATGGACCTTGTCCGGAGGACTACGATGAGCAAGGGTACTCTCCAGAACAACATTGTGATAATGACTGCCAAGAAAATTTAGGAGCGGATTTCGGATATTGTGTAGAGGATGATGATTATGATGAACAAGAATCATGCTTTTGCTGCTTCGATGAGGAATGGGTGTATCCTCCCAAGCAAGCCATGCAAATACTGGGCTAAATTAGGATCATGCATGCTCTAGCTACCAGATACATATCTCATCTTGATCTATCCATGTCGGACAATCTCATCTCATCCTCCTTTGTTTTTGTGTTCTCCTACATCAAATAAGAAAAGTTGTTTGCTGGCTGGTATAGCCAACCTAGCTGGCTGCTTTCTTACCTTCCATGAATTTATGTTATTGTGATGAATAATGTAAATTGCTGCTTTAATTAGTAGTGAATTATATATAACAAAAATTTACAAATCTAGAGGTATTCTCAAATTAAATTTCAAGATAAGTTAACTAGACCAAGTGTATCAGATTGTAGGAATTATTATTTCTTCTTATTGAGTTCTTTAAAATTTTCATTCTTTTCATGTTATTCCAATTTTGCAAGAGTAAATATTTTATCCGCCGACAATGGAATTTTTTTTTTCACCAACATTTTTATTTAGGGAACTTCTGTTACCTTGTTTACAAATGATACAAAAGCATGCATGGGATATTAGGCTAGTGAACTCAACAAGGAAAAAATAAAAATAAAATGTAAAAGCCCACAGGCCTAAGGAGCCCTGATTGTATCATTATGTTTGTTTAGCACAAAAAGCTCATTTTATAAACTCAAAAGATTTCAATATAGTAAAGTGCCAACACTTATACTCATTAGAGTCTTCCATTAAGTATAGTGATCTCATGTCAAGCCATTTAACTTAAACCAAGCAATGGGACAACTAGTTCGGTCAAGTATGTAAATTCAGCAACTAAATGCAAATATGATGATGCAACTTCTAGCTGACTCAATAATGGGAGCATTAGTTCCTTAACCTTCTATGATTTAAAGATCATAAAATTGGTTAATACTTAACAATATTGTTTGTTGCTCACATTGTAATTGTTTCACCCCTTTTTACCCATATGCTTGTTTTGTATACTTTGAAAAGCATATTGGTGGCAAGAGTAATTTATAGTTAAAATAATCTATTATTTTAAACTTTAATTAGATAGCAGCTTATAAAAGTTGCACCTATTGAAATTTTTTTTCTACCTCCCTCAGCAAAAGATCCACTTCTATATATCACTCACCATCTACAAGTCTTTGGAGCAAGGCAGATCATGATCCATTAAGTTGTTCGAAAAAGTGGGATGGATTTGGAGCTTTGCTGGACCTCCAAGAAGCCTCAATTAGACTTTCCTACATGCTACAAATGCATAACCTATGTTTTCTAACATTGGCAAAATGTCGATTGATTTAAAAAGGTCATACCAAAATCACACTATTTTGATTAGTTTAAAAGTACCACCTTCCGTCAAAATGACATCATTTTAAACAGTTTTAAAGACCCCTAAGCCTCAAACCACTTCGTCCTCTTCTGATCATTCACCATCCTTAACCTCCATTAATGTGCTATTTGTTCACATTTCAGGTTTGGAATATGGTAGATCCACTTGAAAGTAAGGTTTTCTCATTTTTCATTATTAAATGTTTTTTCATTAGTTTTAAGGCAAATTTTGAATTTTTCACATTTTTTAATGGATTTAAGCTAAAATCTTCATATTTCTTTGCTGTTCTTAAGGATTTTTTGGAGTTATAGTTGATTGTGAAGGCTTTTGGCAATATTTGATGTAATATTTTTATTTTGCTTATATTTTTCATTTTTTTTCAAGACACAAAAAATGCACAAAAAATTAGAAGATACATGAAAATTATGTCAAATCTTTAATGTGGTTTACACAGCGCAAGGTTTGATTAATTAGTTATCTTAGTGTTTTTAATTTCATTTTGATATTAGGATTATTGATATTTGCATTGAGTTTATACACAGTGTTTCTTATTTCAAATTTCAGCTTTAGGGTTAAAAATCTTTTTAAAAAAATGTATATATACAGTAATTTCAAATATTAGTTTCTTTTTTATAGTTTTAATGATAGGTTTAGTTTAAATGAAGGTAATAATGTTTAGATTAGATATTTTAAATATTCATAGACTTTTGATTTTTATAATTTTTTTTTATTTTGAAAGCATGATAAAAAAAATAGTTACCAACGTTCAAATTTCAATATAGGTGCTAACAATTTGGATTGGAAGCAAGAGTTGGATAATTTGCAGGAACATTTTTTTGTTTAATATGTGACTAATTAATTGTCTTAATTTAGAGGAACATTATTTTGTTCAATGTGTGACTAATTAGTTGTCTTAGTGTTTTTACTGTAATTTGATTGCTAGAGGCATTGCTATTTGTAGAAGTTGTAAGGATGAAATGATGACATGGAGGACATTCTAGCAGGATGAAGGTAGCTCCTCATAGATGCCAAGTTCACAAGATGATGGCAACACCTATGAAGAACACATATGCCCTCTTTTATGTCCATTTAATCATTGTTTTTAACTTATGAACAAATTCTATGTAGGTACTTAGGATTGTTATGTTACTTTACATATTATTTTAGGATACTTGTGGATGAAGTAAATTGTTTATGTTAAACTAGTTTACATACCCGGTGTTGCCATGAGATTACAAATTATATTGAATTTTTGAAATGTATATATATTTAAATGATATGAAAATATTAATGAAAAATTACAATAAACTAGCAATTTAAAAAAATATATACTCAATGTTGTAATAGGATTCCATTTTTTTTAAGTTTCAAAAAATAATAAAATATTAAAATGGTATTAAAATTTTAATAGAAGAAATATTTCCATTAAACCAATAATAATAAAATTACAAAAATATGCTCAATCATATTACATAGCTTCAACATATTTATCAATTCATATGAAATATTTATTTTAAAAGTTAAATCAATTCATGGAGACATATTCCTATCGTCTACTTGATCTTGAATCAGTGCACTGCAACAATGTATAAAACATTTAGATATAATATTGTAATATTGAGAATTTAAAAAAAGATTAGAAATTATATTTACTGAAACTATATACCTCTGAGAAGACTCAAGATAATCAACATCTGGCATTAACGCATTTGTAAGAGCAGTTATTGGATGATTATAAAGTTTCACACTATAAAAACAAAAAACTTGATTAATTTTGAAAACAATAGTTAGCCATGTGGATTTAAAGTTGAAACTAACAATACTTACATTGTATCAGTGCATCGAAAGTCATGTGATAAGAATACGGGCAATTTCTCATACTGCAAAGAATAGTCATCAATTATAGTACCACCACCAGTGGTATTTAATTCTAATTGACTATTTAAGTCGGTATGTACATATAAGTTAAATTTAAGTACAAGAATGAACAATAACAAAACAAAGAAGGTATACATAAGGAAAATAAAATAATGTAGAAAAAACATATACATAAACATTTAAAGAAAATTGTATGAATAAAACATTTATTACCTGTTGTTGAGTGTGTTAGACATTGTACAAATATTATCCACTTGAACAATAGTACTACGAGATTCACAATTAACAGATGGAGCACTTGTTTCACTACAGAAATAAAAGTAAAAAAAATATATGAGAATAACTATCACACTATACATACAAAAAAAAAAGTTAATCATAATAAGAGTTAAGTTTGTGAATGAAACCCATGATAGTAATGTTGCCTAGGATGTTTAACATTTATCTTCACATCATTTAAAGATCGTCTTTTCAAGCTGGAGCTCTCTTGACACATCGAAGAATACTATAAAGTTCAAGAATATTAATCATCTTATTAGTTCATATAAATTATTTTAGTATCATTAACAACACGAATAGGAATATTGACTGAAGACTAATACCTAAAAAATGCACTGTAATAAGTAGCGGCTTTCAACTGACCAATTCACTGGGCAGACTTTTTCACAGTAACTCCGAAGCATACATTCTCACATATATATTTTGTCATCTAAACCTCTCACATAAGTCACATACCCTTTAAACATCCAAATAAATTTTTTATTTTTTCCTTTTCTTCAACCTAATTGTTAAAAAGTTTAAAATATTTAATTAAATACTGACAAACAAAAAATTGTGTAATAATAAATGAATGTCATATAAATGTTATATGTTAAATTATTCAATATATTCACCGTGTTTCTTCACACGTACAAGTCGAAAGCTGGATATCCAAGCAATTGTTCAGTAACTTTATCAAACATAATAAAATATGCTTCAAAAGAATAATTCGTGACCTGCAAGTTAACCTTGTACCTATATAGCATAATAATTTAGAGTATCAATCTAGTTAACCAAAAATCATAATCAAAATTACTAATCAAAATAAAAAATCAAAATAATAGTCAGTTATAAGAACCTTATGACACGCTTAGAAGTCATTGTCTGACATTTCGCACAATAATACATTGGTCTTTTAGGTATTATTTTTTTTAGGTAAATAGTGCATCCTTTATAGTACTAAGGGTACTTCTGATCAACATACAAAATTGTTACACGACAGAAGTAGACCTTTCTCTGTAATAAAATGTATTAGGAAATTTTTTAGTTTACAGATACTGTGAATCTATACTGCTAACAATTCAAGACTAATGTACCTCAATGGCAAAGTGTGAACATCTATTCTCAATATCAAGTATTATGAGACGTTCAATGACTTCTTTGGTACTTAATTACTGCACAGATTGCTAATCCGGATTATCTAAAATAACACCAACATCACTAATTCTCGACCTATAAAAGTTACATTAATAATAAAATGTTCATCGTTCACATTAACAATAACAAAAAGAATTTAGTGTTTTTAAAATCTTACATTTGTCGTAGGGTAACAACCACTGGGATATCCAAATTAACATATATTTTGGTTGGACATGTGGAGTACAAAAAGAATTTACCTTGAAATGCAATAGATTTAGCAATAATTAGTGTTAATGTTTTTTATGTTAAAATAAAATACAATTCAACAACACAAACATGAAAACAATAAAGTTTCATACCTTCATATGGTTTCAAATACATAGTTGTTGTTACCAGATATACATGTTCATTGGTCATATTCATGATAGTTTCAAAGTTGAAGAGATCAACCTTATCTCCCCATAATATAACCTCAGTCACCGAACCGCTATATAAATTAAAAGCAAGATAATTAAATTGTTGTAAAAATAATAAACATGAAGGATAATAATAAAATTATGCACATTTGATCCTTCAAGTGTAACGTACACCTCAGTGTAGTAATACCGCCCTTCTTCTGTTGAGTAGTAATTGGAAAGAATTTGCATAGTTTCCTAAGAGCATCTATTTTTGTTATAAACATAATATTACCAAAATATATTAACTATGTATTGGTCATCTAAATATATAATATACTGTAAAAACTTGCAAAACAATATTCAAAGAGAAATAACTTGTGCAATTAACATTCAAAGGATAGTGTGTTCCAACTTCTGAGAACTCGACAAACTCAAACCTATGTTTACTAATCTCAGGGCAATGGCCTACAACTCGAGTCATAGTTGTTTACTTAGAGAATAAGATATTCAACCTATGTGTTAGGGGTTTGCAACTTTCAAATACGCCACGGACAGAAAATTTTCTAACAATGTATACAACACCCTCTTCAATAACTCCACAGAACTTGTTATCAAGCTTCTTAGGAATCTTTGTGCATATATGGTCATTCTAAAAATGAAAAACTAAATTTTATAAGGACAAAAATAGATATATTGTGTATAATACTTTAATTGGTGTACAGATTGAAATTATACATTATAATCTAAAAAGAGCATCTTCATCCCAATGAAGCTATTCTCGCCTGTCCTCACAGCATCCCAAACACATGTGGCATGGATCTTGATAGACTAGTTACACCAACCAAGCATAAGGTGTTGGATAAGATGTTGTTTTTGTCACATACTAATACAAATTACCAAAAAAAAAATTTTATTAAATGCATAATCCAATGCATGTACAATAACATCTATAAATATCATAAAGTTATGTAACACAGAAAGATGAAATTTTGAAATATATACCAATATTTAATATAAAGAATGAAATGCTCAAATATGTTGACCATATAGGCGATCAAACAATTCCATGTAAACAATATTCCTTGTATATGACCAAAAGCTCAAATTGTTATCCGATAACAACACATGAAACCCATCAGTCGGAGTTGCACAAAAAGCTGCAATGTATAGTTGCTCATGGCCAAACACTAGTTCTAGAAGGTAAAGACCAACGTGATTAAATGTTTGTTCTTGACTTTTATTTATTTCCATGGAAAAATAGGGTTTAATGGGAAACTGCTAACACGATATATCAAAAGGCAATTGGGTGTCAAAGGGAATTATTTCAATACATGGAATCAAACAACGACTTCCTGTATTATTACCACTCAAAATTTTAGCTTCAAGTACCTTATTAACCAACCGGATAATGATAAGTCTTGCACCATTGCCCAAACTACTTGCCTGGTTGATATTCCTTAACAATATAATAGGGATAACGCCCTTTAATTCTAACACATGATTAGGTAAACCAGAAAACTTCAAGCTGTTCAGGTATTGGAATGGGTATAACATAAAATGTGCCTAAACATTTTCTGATGTTGGAGGAATATGATCTGTACTCAAACATGTTCTAGAATTTCTAGGTATATGCTCAAGTAGACGACAGTTGACTTAATCAACAATTTTATTCTTAGTCGTGAGTATCGCCCTCTCTAAATGGTATTCCCTATCAGTGATCCTTGAGTCTAGGTTAGGATATGTTGATGATATTACATCATTAATTGGATCTTCACTCAACGAAATTAAAAACTTGTCAGGTATTTTGATCCAACTTGATTATTCTTCATCATCAGATAGTTTTTCCATCGGCAAATGACCCTCCCCTAACTTCAAAATTCATTCACAAAATTCAACAACATCTGGAGATGTTGAATTGACTAATCTCATATTTTGACCATGTGTGTAAACACGACAATACGTTCATAATGCTGATGAAGGTAATGAAGTAGCAACAATATCACATTTACTTCCACAATTGATGACAAGTGAAATCTGACGGAAATCACCACCAAGAACAACGGTTTTATCATAAAAAACTTTAGCTGCAGAAGTAAAAACATGTGGATGCATTATATCTCGCAAAGTTCAGTCTAAAGCCTTAAAAGCATGACAGTGTTTCATGGGAGCCTCATCCCATACTATTAAACTTGCTCTATACAGTAGTTTTGTCAACATGTGGATTGTTTAACATTACACATAAAATCCTTATCCAACTTGATAAAAATCTTTAAACGTGAGTGTGCACTACGACCCTCTGGCAACAAAATTATCGTAATACTAGATGATGCAACTGCAAGTGTTATCCTTCCTTTCAAATGAACACATGAAAGAAGTGTACGTCATAGATAAGTCTTTCCAGTAACACCACTTCCATATACAAAAAGGAATCCACTAAATCCAGATTTAATTGATCTGATAATAGAGTTGTAGACACGTAGTTAGTCTTCATTCAGTCCATGGAATAGAGATGAGCATTCAACTAAAAGTGCTTCTCGATCATAATTTAATCCCCCTATTACCAACAAATTCTCCTCAAGCACCAATGTACTTACATTAGAGTAAGGCATATTAAAAAATTCTCTCAAACTCCTACCACTCCTATTGAAGATATTTTCAACATCATACAGTGCATAATTATACCTATCAGCATCTGATAGTACCAACTGGGGATCATCCCTTATTCTGAGTTGTACCACTATAACACCATCAGACAATGAATCACGGTAGTGGTTCTACATATCAATAAGGTTCACAACTTGACAAAATACCAATAATGTGACAAAAAGTTCATGTAAATAATAAGGCATCACCCATTATGAAGCCTCATCTAATGCCTGATGCCACTCACCATCACCATTTAATAGCCTTAATGCAAGACATGCTTCTCTAAAAGTAGGATGCACAACATTGTGAACTGTATGCAAATCCTCAATAGAGGTCGAACTTCATTGTATGTTTAGCAACATGCGTAAATAATATTTCTCATTGGTAGTTGGGTGTATGTTCCACAATCTACTTACTGCCATTCTTCTAACATGTAAAGTCCATTCTTTAAGCTATTTATTCTACACATAAATGCATTAAAAACTTCACATATGTTAGCATCTTCGTAGCAGCATCAATTTCATTGCGTTTCGTCCATGCCAAAAACTTAGTAACACTGTTTCTCTGACACTCAATGACATTACGAATATTGGAACTCACAGGGTACACAACATTTTGCTCATTGGGAAGATGAAAGGAAGGTTGTTTAACCAGTGGGTCATGGTGATGGATATCAAACCAAAAATTTGCCAGTAAGGCTCTGATGCAGAAATATATCTACATTCTATGTCTTGTTTAATTTCATCAACCCTATAAAATTTTTATCCATGAAGCACATGATGACCTTCCCCAGTGTTTTTTATGATAACAGTCGACTTGTCAATTACCTTGTGCATATATTTACAAAAATACTTCATGCATCTGCCTATATTGGTCTTCTCAATATTAACATGACAATCAAGTTTCACTACTAAATCAACATTATGTGCAACAACAGAACGATTGTCTAGAATTGCATCATTCTTTATAACTGTATCTTGTGTAAAGTGACGTCTATAATTAAGATACCCATTTTCACCAATCGATGTCTTAGATTAAAATGGCTGAGGATATTTTTTCTTGCATCTTCCATTAACTACGTAAGGAGACCTAAGGTTAGCACTCCCACAAGGACCATGGATCATATGTTTAGCTATAACCGCATAACCAATAGGATCTCTTTCTTTTTTTGGTAACTCAGTAGAGACATATTTATCAATAGATGTAGGATCCCTAAGTTTGTCTTTTGAATGTAAAAATAAAGAGATGTATGGATGAGGTAAACTACATTTATGGTTCTCTATTACAATAACAACTGCATAAAGTATCACAATATTTGATCACGGTGAATAACTAATAATATTTATAAACTTAAAATCATGAATAAGAAACTAAAATGATGGAGGTTATATTACCAGCCATTGATCACTTAAACAGTTGGCCTTTAGTAATATCATTAAGCAAATATAGATATTTCATTTTCAAATACCCTATCAACAATGTCTGGCCTATCATGAACAACTTGTCCTAGAATCATTTCCAAAACTTTGTGATCTCATTCCCATTTGGGTTATATGTCATGGTTATAAACAAATCTAGATGGTCAATCCAATGGCAAATTGCCATCGCGTCTTGATACATTTGAGTCATATAGCGGGAACTACCAGTAAATGATGAAGGTAAAATGTAGGGACGACCCATAAGGGCCTCTCATACATCACCTCTATTGACTGCATCTTCCACTTCATAAAATACCTCACAGCAAAATTCAACTTAGTATGATCTAATCCCGTTAAAACACTCATCTAGAATGCAACAATACGCAAACACCACATATTCTTGAAAAAGTCTATCACCTTATAACCCCAATAAGAAAACAAAATCACGTTATTGTAGCTAAAAAACATAGTATTCCCTCATTGTGACTTTACTGCTTATTGATCAATTTAACGATGCTTCATGATGGAGAATTCTAGCAAAGTATCCATCAGTACGATATGGTTGCAAAACCAAAAAATGTAATGACATTAATTTAGGGTGTAATACATTGATATAGATTGGTCTATGACGATGTGTGAATACAACAATGTCCCTTGTATAGCATTTCTCTTCTTATAGCCTAATTGTCAATCCAGCAATCTCGTTTGATTCTGGTAAGTTGTAACGTCGACCATCTCCAAATCTAGACATCATTAACCTTAACCGAATAATGCATCCTCCAGATTCAAAGTACATGTCACAAATCCTCTGAAACTCCATTACAAGCTGATTATACTCATAAAGCATATATATTAACCCTTTTATGATGGCACTATCCAAAGAACTTGCACTTACGGTGCCAAAACACCTTATGCGATTTTCCATTTCATGCTCAGTGTCATGAACATATAACTGCATATATCTTGGTCAATTACCATCAAATGGCACTAAACAACCAATCTAATGATGGTTCTCCCTTCTAATTTGAAACACAGGGGGGCCACCTCCATCAATGATTTGCATATTAATTTCACCCCTAGTAGAAGTAAAGGATAACTAGTTATTGAACTCTCAAATGTGCTTATAAAAATGCCTTGCTTTTGCACCACCATTGTAATTCATTAATCTGCATAATAATTTTGGAGGAGGTGCCTCATGAGGCAATTGCACTTTTCCATTTTGACAACAAATGAAGAACATCGAATTCCTCATACAGCATGATTGAACACTTCTCTCGGCATACCAAACAATCGCCTGGCAATGCTAGTGAGGACATCTCCGATTAGGTGAACTGAAATCTTTGTGTTTAAAGAATTGTCCTATAATGAAAAAACTACTTCATATTATGACGGTTCAAGAAAATAATATGATTGCAAAATGGAATTATGGCAAGAACATTACTGAAATGATGCTTAGAAGTTTGTCCTCTCACAAAGATATTATATGTTGAATATTCATTGGGAAGCAATGTATCTAAATGAAAAAAAAAATGATTGGGTTATAAATGGATTATTGGCAGAAGATGTATGAAACCAAATCCAAAATCCAAAAATTACCTCCATTCATATTTTTAGAATCATCAAGATCCATGAATAGAATCGGCTAGACTTCTGGAATTATTTGCCTGAGTCTTTTTGTCCTAAAAACTGTAGCATTAGAACATTCTCTGTGATTTAAGCTCAAACGTAATGGCAGTTGTTTTGTACGGACAAAAGTAATACTTGACAATTCTCCAATAGTTGCTGATTCAACTTCAACAACAGTAGTACCATTAAACAGATTGATAATGTTGCTCATGTCTTGAAGTGAAGTCCTCATTAAGTGAGAAGTAAACACATCATTCGAACTTGATGTCACATTACTTGCATTCATTTCTATGTAATTATTTGAACTCATAGTTGGCACTTGGTTCTCATTACTAAGAATAGCATATGAGGACCTAAAAGTATTAATTCTAAACATGTTTGAGGAATGGATAGATGTCGCAAGTATGGGAATGAGACCAAAAGTGTTGGTCACAGGAATATTAGATTTGCGCCTTTCTTGCCTTCTTGAAGCTAAAACACGGCTCATGTGCTCATCTATCTCTAGACTCCATTATTTATTATAATATAACAATTAAATTAACAATAAATGATTCAAAAAAATGAATAAAAAAAAAGTAAAGCAGCAAATAGTCACCATGTATTATAGTCATTTTTTAAGTATATGGAATTTTGATAAAAAATTTTCAATAGTTTTCGGTATAACATTTACACAGTTTAATATATAGTTTGTTACATTGGCATAGCAAATATCATATAAATTAATAAGTAATTTCATTAACTTATAATTATATCTTTATGATTTATTTATTTACAAAAATGTTATTTTTTAGTTAGATACTCAAATTGTCATTAACTCAACTACCTTTAAAAAAGTGTAATTACATATAATTGTATTTTAAGTATTCTATCAGTTATATGTTTAACAGTTGGGTGATATTTTGCATTATCAATGAAGTTGTTAAATATTATAACTTAATTAAACTTTCAAAGTTTAAAAATAATCTTAAATAATTGATCTAAAACAAACATCTAACTAATAGCCAAAATTTTACAACAAATGAAAATTATCAACAATTTTCTCATCTTGATGATTATGAATGTTGATGTTAAAGTCAATGTCGTTGGATCTTAGAGAACGAAGCAACTTTCTATATGCTTTTGTATCCATGTGCCTTGACCTTTTATTGAGTCTATTTTGATATGAAATTTTGACATTATTGGCAGGAATTTGACTTTCTTCAGCCTTTTCTCGTATAACAGACATCTGTAATATTATCTTGAAAAATTTAAGATAATAGAAAAATAAAAGTTACAACATGATGATTCAATTAATATTGTCATAACTTTTTAGTAATGCAAAAAGAGTAATATAGTAACATGGTAAATATTTTCAGTTGTCCCTAAACTATGCCGAAGTTGCTTATTCGTCCCCAAACTATCATGTGTTGCACCACTTGTCCTGGAACTATTTAATTATTACTATTTCATCCTACGGTCAACTAAACCGTTAACTATGGACGAAAAAATGACGTGGTCACTGATATGGTATGAAAAAATGATGTGGTAACACTTTTCCGTCCATATTTAACGGTTTAGTTGACAGCAAGAGGAAATAGTAACAATTAAATAGTTTCAGGACGAGTGGTACAACATATGATAGTTTAGGGATGAATAAGCAACTTGGGCATAGTTTAGGGACAACTGAAAATATTTACCTAAAAATAATTATTTAGGGCCAAAACATATAGCTCAAAAATCGTGTAGGAGTAGTGAAAAAAAAATTATTAGGGAAACTGGTATAAAAAAAATAAAAATGTATATTTAACTTTTTATACTTAATATAACCGTTTGTTAAATAAAAAAGATGGCTAAGCGATTATGGGTAGGGAGAAATACTTTATATCTTTTTTTTAAAGCAAATCGTTATTGTCCATATGAGCCAAATTATTTTGCGTCCATATACAGCTAATTGATCTCAAGTTTTTAAAATAAATCCTCTAAAAACAATAAAATGTGGGAAATTTTATAATAAAATAGGGGCTTGACCCAATTTTTTTGATTTTGGGCGAAATAATAAGATACTAAAATCATAAAGAATGGCCCAAAATGCATAAGACAACGGCCGATTGAATTTTTAACAACTTAATTATTTATATTTTGATTTTTTATATTTAATTTTCAAATAGGTACTTAATATTTTATAAAATAAATTACTAAATGTTTAAAAAATGTAAAATTAGTTGGGTCCATATACACAGAGAAAAATATGTAAACAAACAGGAAGATATTTGGGTTGGACCAATGCTTTGAGGTTATTTTTCGGGTCCATAATGATTTATATTTGATTTGTCATATTTAATTTGTTAACCCGGTATATTTTAATGCTTTAATGTAATTTAATCCTTAAGTTTTAATTGAAATTATTATTTAAATAAATTTGGACTATTTATTAATTTATTAAAATATTTTTCACTAATTAGTTACTTATAGAATAAATATGTTGGGTTTTATAACAAAAAATGTTAATGGACAACATAAAAACCCAAAACATATTGATGGGAAAGAATGTTTTAGGCTGACTTAACTATCATATGTCTAAAAAATGACCCCACCTTTTATAGCCGAAATGACCATACTCACTTCTTATTGCTAACTATAAAGTTGTGGCACTTAATTGAAAGATAATAAAGTAAAGGACTGTTAATAAGTAAATCTTTAAATTAGAAGGCTTGTGTTTAATTAATCTCTAAATTTGTCTATATATACCTAAAAACCCTAACTCTCCCACTTTAGCCTCTTATTTCCACGATCCCTCTCACCTCTCTCCTATCTCTTCCTCATTTCTTCCTCCATTCTTCATGTTTTCTTCCTTCTTTATTTCTTCTTCCTCTCTTGCCTTTCTCTCTTCGTCCTTTCCTATCTCTTTTCTTCTTCATTTCTTTTTTCTTCTTTTCTTCCCTTCTTCCTTTCAACTATTCAGTCATTTCTTCTCCGCTTTCTCTTTCATTTCAACTCTTCAGTCCCTTTTTCCCTTCTCAAATTTTATTTATTTATTTTGCTAATTTTTTATTTAGATTTACATGTACCGATTTTTTTTATCTTTATATATTGTTCCTGTTTTTTCTTTTCTTCCATTTTTCCTTTCTACCCCTCCGTTCTCTCATCTCAAGATTTGTCTCACATTTTGTTTATTTTTTTGCTATTTTTGGCTTATGTTTGCATGTACCCATTTGTGGTTTTTTAACCATATATATTTTGTCTTCTCTCTTCATTTCTTAATCTTTTCTATACTTTTTTTTTTTTTACCTAGTGACCAAGTCCACTCGAATCTTGTATTTTTCTTGCTTTATCTTTACTGTTTCTCTGAGATTTTTATCATGTTATCTCTTGATTTACTATTTGAGGTTGAATCTGCTCGAATCCATCATGAGTTGTGGATTTGGCTTTGTTTCACATTTTATTATTTTTTTTATTTTTTCAATGCCGGATCTATTAGTTTTTTTTTTGTTTTTATGTATTTTCCTTAATTTTTTATTTTTCTATTTGTTTCACATATTATTATTATTATTATTATTATTATTATTATTATTATTTGTGTTTACATGTATCAGTTAGAATTTTTTTTGTTTTATGTACTTTTTTTCTTAATTTTTCTCTTTCTTTTGTATTTTATGACTTATTGACCCGAAACCGCTTGGATCCCATCATGAAGTAGCGAATCCGGTATTGTTTCACATTTTATTAATTTTTTTTATTTTTCTCTTTGTGTTTACATGTATCCATTTATATTTTTTTTGTATTATGTACTTTTCTTTCATATCTTTTGTATTTTTTCAACTTATTGAGCCAGATCTGCTCAGATCCCATCATGAAGTAGTGGATTTGGCATTGTTTCACATTTTGTTAATTTTTCTTATTTTTTTGTTTGTATTTACATGTATCCGTTTACAATGTTTTTGTTTTATGCACTTTTTTTCCTAGTTTTTCTCTCACTTCTCTATTTTTCAACTTTTTGAATTGGATCTATTTGGATCTCATCATGAAGATGCGGATTTAGCTTCCCTCTTTTGTTGTTTTTAGTGACATTTTGAAAATAGAACAACGCCGGATCTAGATGTTTAAAGAGTTATTTGATTGAGGTGTTATAATTTTTAATAGTTATTTTTTGTTCTATTTTTAGTGATCTTAGAGGCGTTGGTTCATCTTTAATTTTATTGAACTTCTAGTAGTGATTTTTTGTGCATTTTTTGTTTCAAGTTTCAGGTTTTAAAAGTCCCACTTAAATATATGATATGAACTTCTAGTAGGATGATTTAAAATAACATATTCATACACCTAAAATATGAGACTAAATTATGCCATGTTGTAAAATTTTTAAAAGTTCATATTCGTTAATTTGGTATTTTCCCAAAACATGAGTAGAAATTGATTAACATTGCTCTATATTTATATTAAAGCATGAGTAAAAACTGATTTACAAAGTTGCATAAATTTACATTCTTTCTTTCAGAAGAAATATCTCAAAATATAAAACTAACCTCAATTGTGATGATTAATCAAACAAACCCTTTCTTGAAAAAGTGGCCAATAATTCTTGCTTCTACATTGAATATGATTATGCTGCAAGTAAAACAATAGACAAATGATTGTTTATTAATTTGATTAGAAAACAAAAATTGTATGTAAAAAATAAGAAATTCATACTCTTGAAATATGGCGAGTCTTGCTTAGATATTAAATTTGATTATGCTACCAGTAAAACAATAGACAAATGATTGTTAGTAAAAGTGATTAGAAAATAGAATTGAATATAAAAAGTAAGATATTCATACTGCACTCCTGAAATCTGGAGCCAACGGTAGAGTTCTAAATTGTGGTGAGTGAATTTATATGTGTGGATTAGTGTGTTAGAATTACATTTTGATTAGATATTTATCTCCTAGTTAAACTCTATGAATTTAAAAATTCTATACATATTTTAATTTTAAAGATTTACATAGGTTGGATTATTTTTTAAGTAATTATCTAATCATCTCTCTAATATTATCAAGTTATGCATTTTATTCTTGGAGATAAAATTGTAATATCTTCAAATTGATATCTAATTTGAAATCGAGATCAAATTGTAGTATCTATTGTATTTTGTATTTTATTCCTAATTTCTAATTGGATATTTGGTACTCTTTAAATTTATTATGAAAAATATTATAATGATGTTTGTTAGTTTTAATTTTGGTATACATATAGGCATGAAAAATATTATAATGTTTCTTGAATGATATCATTATGATATTAGATAGTTTTACTAACAATCATTTGTCTATTATAATGATATTCGTTAGTTTTAATTTTGGCATACACAAAATTGAAATATATTATCAATTTGATTGAATATTATGAAAAATATTTATATGCTTAATGTTTACGTATATGAAATTTGGTTTAGTTTTAATTTTGGCACACATATAGGCATATTTCCTACTGGGAGCTAGAGTCTATATTTTCCGGTGATCTTTATTAATTCTATTTTGTGTATTTTGTGTATGACTCTTATTCGGTTAGGATTTTAGATTTGAACGTACTGATTCAATTTTATAATTTGTGACTTGTAAAGTGATTGTCTATGCAAGAAAAAAAATTGCAAACAGTCAAAATTTGAGTTTTAAATTTTAAATATTATAAAAATCAAATTCACCAAATAAATATTTTTATTTTATTCATAATACTAAGAAAAAATCAATTAATGATAACATAATAAGAGAGTAACCATCTAAACCTAAGAATAATAGAGTGACCTACACCTAACAAATAAGGCTTAAAAATTTGAAGCAATAAAAGGTGTTTAGTTTGCTCCTCCATTATCTTCCATTGGTTCATCTTCTTCACTAACAACTACTACATTACAAATGTTGGGGCCACATCCTTGGAGAAAAGTCATGATATCCATAAACTTGCATTCGTTTGATAACTATCGGTGCAATTGTTGGTTGTTCCTTATTAGGAAACATGTTTGTGTCCTCTAACTTTATTGCTTTTACTTTTTCCTCTGCCTCAAAGAAAAAAAACGTAGTTTTAGGGAAGTGAACTTTTATGCAAAAGAAATATGATATGAAATTAAGAAAAATATACCAACTGCAGTTCCAGCTCAACTATTGTTAGTTTCATAATCTCATTTTTCTTTTGAGTATATCGCAGTATAGATATTTTCCATTCAAATTGTTGCACGCATTTCATGTTTGAAGTCTCTAGCTCTATTGTTCTTGCTTTTTCTTTTTCTTGAATATCTTTAAAAAAAAAAAAAAGTTTTTGTGAAATTAAATTTTATAGAAATGAAATATGATATGAAATAGAGAAAATTGTACCAACTCTAGTTCAGGCTCAACTAATGTTAGTCTCATCTTCTTATTTAAGTTAGTGCACGCGTTTTTTTCATATTAGTGCTACCTTTTAGAATGTTTTCGTAACTCTGATCGCCAAAATCCATATCTTGCATCGGATGTGGTGTGGACTTAAGATGTGCTAACGGCCTCTATATATACATAAAAACATATTTTTTTAAAAAAAATTACCTGATAATTATGTTGATTTGATTAAATCATTATGAGATGGCCAATTTGACAATTGTGTTGAGGTGGTGAATATTATCAGTGTGCTAATGATAAATGAGAAAATTATGTGTTAATATATTTTAAAATTCAAATTTTTTTTCCAGAAAAAATGGCATGATAATTATGTTGATTCGAGTTAATCATTGTGAGATTGTCAATCTCATAATTATGTTGAAGAGGAAAACATTATCAGTGTGTTAATGATAAATGAGATAATTATGTGTTAATATAACTTTAATATAATTTTTTAATTTCAAATTTAAAATTGGTATAGTAGTAAAAAATTTTAAATTTAACTGTCACATGTCACTATTGTACTACATCAGAAGATTAGGATTATAATTAATAAATCATGTGTAAAAATTATCTCTGAATATGCTAGAAAAAGATGTTAATGTCACGTGTCAATTGTAAAACTGCTCTTATAAAGGAAAAGATATAATCACCCTTATATGAATCCTGTTATATATATATATATTGAACCAAAGATCGATGTAGTATGTCTATTCCAACTGGTTTATTAAATAGCATTTGATGGTTGAAATCATGTCAAAGACTGTAATTTATGGAGTAATTGTAATAAAAGGATGAAAAAAACCAAGATTTTGCAATAGAAATCCATCATAGAAAAAGTTTAGAAATAAGTTCATAAAGGAAAACGCTTTGAAAAAGTAAGGGGGCATTTGGATGTAGAAAATAATTTTTCTTTTCATTTTCTGTTATCTGTTATCTTTTTCTATGTGCAGTTGTTCAAAATGTGTTTATGAAAACATGTTTAGTTGTTTTAAACTAAGTAAAGATGATTATATGTATATGTACTACATTGAAAATGTTCAATGCCTTAGTTGAAAGTTGAAGGAAAGTTTGTGTACTGCAATAGAGATTTTCCTAAGTCTATCAGCTTTAAAAGTAAAACGAAAAAATGTTAAAGACCGGCCCCCAACTTTTTGCTCTCTGGCGCTTAGGCTCTAGCTTTTATATCCCTTACGTCTACACCATCTTCTTCGTCATTCCCAAACACTTTGACATTCCAGAACTGCTGCCATCTTCCGCCACCATATCGCTGGTCACCGACTCACATATCAACGCCGGCGCTTTCCGTTAGACTTGCCACTGATAATTGTTGACATAGTATGAAGGAAGGAGAGGAGATCAATCCCAAGCCCTATGTTCCGCCGCTGGTCGGACGACGGTGACTAGGTCGTTTGTCAAGACGGTGACCGCAAGGGAGAGATTGGCCGGCCGGCTGTGGCAAGGGAGATGCGGCGATGGTAAAAAGGGCTACGGTAACGCCAGTTCAGATCGACAGAGGAAGATGCCGACGACGGAGACATCCCGGTGGCGATGGCAAGAGAGAAGTTACTCGGCTGGCTGCGGCAACGCAAAAGTTGCGATGGCAGAAAGAGGGTCCCCAACGCCATATGTGAAAAATTCGAGATTGAGGGAGAGAGTCGCGAGACGGAGACGCGATTGTGAGAGAAGGTAGAAAACTGAAAACAGGTAAAATTGTGTTTTCCAAATCTCCATAAAATGGAAATTTTATTTTCAGAAAAGCTGAAGGAAAATCACTTCACTAAATATGTTTTTCTATTCATTTTCTAATTCTCAGAAAAATTTTCCAAAACTAAACACAGCGTAAGATTTTGGTGGTAATTATGGCACAATACCATTGGATTTTTTTTTGTTTCTAGCCAAAGTTTCTTTGGTGGCAGTTTTCCAACCACCGACCATGATGAAAGTTTGTTTTTTTAATGGTTGACCTTTAGAAAACAATGTTAGAAAAATGTCTTTTTGTAGTGATTGGATATCCGTCAAGCAACTAGCATTTTTTTTATTGGCAATGAAAGATTTTATTTAGAGCAAAAGAAACAATAAAAGATTATAGAAAGATAATGCCTAAATAACCCATGGCCTAAAGAGCCCAACAAGTACTAGGAGAAAAAACCCAAAATAAGACCAAAAAATATAACCCCATGCCCAAAATAAAGAAATCCAGATCATGCTCATGGTTGGAATCGCAGCCCTAAACAATTGAAAGAAGCTCTATAATGGAGGATAGGAAAATATTGGCCATTTCTTGAAGTTTTTTTAGGTGACTTAACTCTCCATTCTAATTTTTTTCAACTTGTTTGATAATGTCAAATCTTTTGTCCTTAAACCCATCTTTCTAAACCCCTTTCTCTGATCTTTTATTGTATCAAAATTCTCCAAGATACTCAAAGCCAGTTCATCACACCTGTCTAATGACTCAACAGTAAGATTGGACGCTTTATGTCTTACATTACTGGTAAAAAGACTCAAACCTCTAAGGTTCCTCATTCTCTTAACAAAGCCAGTTCATCTTCATCGGCCAAAAAAAGTCAGGCCTAATATAAAGATGGCCCATCAACCTAGCCTGCTCTGCATTTTTGCCACTAATAAGACAAGAGTTGGAATTTGTATACATGCATCTTTTCGATTATCCCAAGTAACAAAATTCAAAAAAGTGTCGTCCAATATTGTAAGAATGAAATTGTGAAACATTGGTGCCGTCTATATAACATGGCATCCAAGAAAATTATCTCGAGTTTTGAGTCATCAATCCGACAATCAAAGCTCCATGCCCTGAATATATCAAGGCAAGTAGTGTTGATCGAACCGTCCATACGATGCAACTGCATCCAGATGTTTCCTTTTAAAATCAAAAGTTGAAGAGGAGAGGTTGCCCACACGGTGCATGTAGGACTCAGAGGAGGAACTCTAAGGGATGGGTACGCATCAGATCATGATTCATTTGTCCGTCCTTGTTTATGTCCCCGGCAGGTGGCCGGCTTACATCCCATGTCCTGAACTTAATTAATGGCTTGCTCCAGTCATATACATCGATCTCTTATATATAATTCTTGAAGAATCCCTCATACAAGCAGTTCCATCTTCGTCTGCAGCGACCAATCTTGCAACAAGTTTCCAGACAAAGTTAATATTAATCTTTGAAGAGTTCCAGCAGCTTGCAACACCATTCAGGTAAGACCATTTTGTCAATTTATTTGCTTTAACTCCTTACCAGTGAAAACACCATTTGAAGCAAGAGTCAGTCCAGACCAGCATCATCTTTTATGTCTCCGTAGAAATTTGCGGATTGCTCAATATGTTGACTAGCTAGATCAACGAACTCCCTTTCTTCTCTAGCACAAAAACACCGCTTTCTCTCTTATAATTAATTTATTTTCAGGATATACAAGTCAAACAACTCAACGTTCTTGCATATGAAGCTGGTACGATCATTAATGTGTGATGCTAGACATATATATTTTCAATATTATATATTGCTAGTATATCTGTTTCTATATATAACAACTTTCACTTCTTTGTAAATATAACATTAATTAATGTTTTCCAATAGTACTAATAGAATTAGGGATGTCTACAGGCGATCCAATATCAAGCTACAAGAAAGATGACTTATAAATTGGCAGCTAAAGTTAATCAGAGACTAATTGTATAGAAAATGAATGACCATAATTTATTTTTCCGGAATCTGGGACTAATTGTATTTTACTTTGGTAAATTTTCTTTCTTAGTTTAATTAAACTTAGTTGAATGATTATAGTCAATTTTAGCGCTTGACTTATAAACTAAAGACTAGAAGCCCAATCTACGTCTTTATTAGAAAATGGTAAGGTTTTCCATATGTAAACTATAAAAAATATATCTGTTTCATAAAAAAGCCATATAGAAGTATTCTTTTGTAGTTTATTTATCTCTTTCTTAGATTTAGCAACCTTCTTTTGTCCTCTTTTAATTTATTCCAGATAAAAAAAGTCATTGACGCAAACATGGCATGTATGTGGCAGCAGCTTCGGTTTGTTCTCTGCCTTTGCCTCACCCTCTCATGGATCATTATTATCCTTGGTAATTAAGCCTCCTCTAGACTAGTTTTTTCCATGAAACTATGCGTCTAAAGCATCCAATTTCATAGGTAATAGATGATTTAAAAGTTTCATCAAATCAATACTGGTTCACATGTTCACTATTTTTTATAAAAACTAAGGATAGCTTGTATGTTAGACAAATTATTTTTTCAGTCTTACCTATCATAATTTAATAGCACGCAGAGTTACAATAAAATATAAAGGTGTCACTTGTTTCTTGATGGAGTGAGTGATATTTTAGTTTAAGAAAAATGGGAGCCAGGGTGCACTCCATCTAAATGTTTATTTCTTTAATCTTAGGGACCAAACTTTATAGTAAGGAGACCCATCCATGCCCAGATGAGGAGAAGAGAGCTTATGCTGGAGCGTGCGGACCTCCTGGCGAATGTAACTACGATTGCGTAAATGGTGCCGATGCGCGTTTTGGATATTGTACTCGAGATGAATATCCTGGTGAAAACGCATGTATTTGCTGCATGTGGTAGGGGAGTGGTTGCATGCACCCACTCTGTCTCTGTCTCTGTCTCTGTCTCTGGGGTGCAAAACCAGGGGAGCCACTTCAATTCTGTCTTCCTTTTGTTTTCGGCAGATGTATATATATGTGTGTGTGTTGTTTTTTACTGCATTAATATTAATTGTGCTCATCCTAAATAAATTATAATGTACTATAAAATCTTTCCCTAAAAAAATACAGCACTAATAATGGCCGATGTGGGCACAAATAAGATCATGGATGCTTAACTAGGACGAGATATTCTGGATTCGATCTTGGTTTCCTGATCCGAGTAACATCATTCTATATTCATAAGAATTTCTTGTTTGGAAGCTAATATTAAGTGTTATATATGTACTTGAACAGAAAGAGAATCTATGCCTAAATCTGAAAGCTAAACTTTCTTTTAGAGGATTTTGTAATAGGGCTAGTTACAAAATCTCCTAGAGCTTTAATTAAAATTGAGGTTTACTCAAATTAATTCTGTTCAAAAGATATACATTTTATCCTCCGAAATAAAAGAAAAAAAAACAACATTTTCCATTTAAATTGATGAATAATAAATAGTTAAAACTTTTAAAAATTTTCCAAATTGCTCACATTCAAGAGACAAAACGTAGGTTTACAAAATTCAATGTGATAAGTTGTAATCTTCCAAACCTCATAGGCTTTTTTGTTTTAATTAGCCCTTTACTAATATACACACTACAAAAAATGCAAAATTCTCACCGAAAATATACCAAATGATAAAATGACCAAAGATCATATAAATATATGGGAGTGTGGAATAATGTTGGTGTTGGAATTTAGTTATTAAGAATAATTACTAAATTCTATAGACGCATTAAGATATGCTTGTTTTATTATTGCTTGGTGTAGTCACATCATATGTTAGTGTACATTTACCCTTTGACACATGGGGTAATTATTTAATAACTACCTTATAACTACTCATATTATGAAGAGATATAACCTTTAAATGAAAGGATACGTCTATCTCTACATATATGACTATTTGGGAGATAGTTATGCACCATAACTACCATGGTTAGTGAAATAACATGACTTTTAGTAAAAATGTCATATTTTAGGCGAATTTAACAACCTTTAGAATGTAGTTATGACCTTGATTTAAGGAGACACAACTCTTAAAAGAGTTGTGACTCTAAGGTTGACCAACACATCCCTTCTAAGGGTAGTTATTGCCATATTTTAAGGGAAGAAGTTATGAGTGGATAAAGGCACCTCTTAGCGAAGTAGTACAATATTTTATAAAGAGTTGTAACTTTTTTATGAAAGGTTATGACCCTTCATAAGTGACAATTCATCCTCTATAAAGATAGAGCAATAGAATTATGCAATGTGAGTTTGTAAACACAATTTTTAGAGGATCTACTTATTCTATTTCATCATAAACACTTCTCTATTATAATAAACAGAATTATGGTCGAGTATTGGGTATGAACTAACATATTTAATTGCTTATATTTTCAAGTTAATTAAATATCTGATTTTGGGTGTTCATAATAAATTAGGTCTTCCATAAATATGTTCAAAGAGACATCTTTCATCAAGAAAACCATCACTCAATTTTTCAATTATAACTAAATATACCTTAATTTTTATATTAATTTTATATTATAAAAATTAAAGTACTTATTAATTGCGCAGTAAATTTCCTTCCGTTGGTGTATGTAAAAGTGACAATAACGTAAGGCAGAGAAAAAGAGGGATCATTGACAGGGGTGTCGAAAGGCTTAAAGCTAAAGAAAAATTCATGAGCAGGAGAGTTTGGAAAAAATTAAAAAAATAATTTTTTTATGAGTAGTCATTTACCGTAATAATAGCCACAAAAGTTATTTGTGAAAAAATTTGCAGCGATTATAATCTCTTGTAAAAGAATTTTGGATTACTTAAAAATAATTTCAATTACTATAAAGAATATTTTATTTGATCGTTTACGGTACATATAATCATTGTCATATAAATGAAAATTCGTATGCTTATTTAGCGAAGATAAAAATAAGTATATTCCTATATAGCATTTTTTTTTATCAATAAGCTCAGTATACAATCTCCTCCAATTTTGGACATGCAAATAAGATAAACATTTCATTGTCAAAAATTTATTCTTATCAGGTCATATATCTAATTATTTGTATGTTAATTTTTTTTTCCATTATAATTTTCACTACTATATTTTCATTGCAACGAATATAGTACCCTTTTCTCTCTAGGAAGATCCATTCCGAAAGTAGCAAAATTCTCTAAATTATTTGATGAATAAAAATAAAATTTACTACTTATTTTCAATTAGTTGCAATAGTCACATAGCCAGTTAAAAAAGTATTGACTAATCTGAAAATAAAATTTTTATTTTTTGATCCAAACAGAGAAATTAAGCGCCAATTCGGCTGTAGTTAACAGAGGGAAGTTAACACGTTTTCTCTTTTAAGTGGGACCCTGAACTTAAGTCAAATGCAAACTGGGTGAAGTTTTTATTTTATTTACAATTTTGGGTCAAAGCACTTTACTCATTGCTGACCCCGTCTTTCTTGTTTGTCCGAAGGAATACACTTGCGTGTCAACACCATTGGTGCCTTGTTTGAGGCTGGAGCTAGAGGTAAAATGCGGTGAATCATGCATTCGATGGCTGAGATCATCCCCTTTGTCTAGTACACGCCCGTATATCATATCTACCGGCCTTGGTAGCTTTCGATGCTATTAGATCATGGCCTTGTTTGGTTAGATGTCCATTGTAGGAGTCAGAAGATCTGTGCATTCTCGCCATTGGTGACAGCCAAAGTCCGAACATGCATTTGCGTAATTGATGTGCCTTTAGCTCGATCACAGTACAGACACCACCGGTGCGCATCTTCTCTGAAATTGGTAGCCTTTCCCCCATTCAAAAGTTGCATCTGAACGCGGCTCCCCACCAAATCTGTCACCAGCATTCTTCACCTTGTCTCAGCCGGTTGAATAGATAAGGTCAATGCATCCGTTTGAGTTTCTGATTTATTGTTGTGCAAGAAGAATTGAACATTTTCATCCGACCCTTTTTCTGGATCTAAAGCAACTGTGACTGATTGACTTGCACGGGTAAGGAAACTAAGCCGAGTAGGCTTGCGAAACAGAAGACATACACTGATCGAAAATAACGCTAGTCCCAATTCATAGACCCATGAAATGAAGGAGAGATGAGTCAATGACAGTTAAGGATGGGAAGAAAGGGTAGAAATCTGATACAAACAAGGGATTGACATCGATCTGGGCTGGGAGTAGTCAGGCTGAAGAGAACACAGAGAAAAGTAACGTTAAAAACTAAAGCTGGGGCAGGTGGGGAAATTGAATAAAGGGGTTATTCGCTGCCAACCTACCATGGTATGATATTGTAATACGTTAGAAATTGAGAGATATTTTAGTCAAATGGAAGGCTGACCTAGCCTAGGGAACGCATCGGACGAAAAAAAAAAAAGTTAATAGGTGAAAGTTAATTTTATCCGAACAGGTATTACAATCATGAAGTCAAGGTGCAAAGAACTTGGGAATCGAACTACCCAAAACTGGGAAATACTGGACTAATAAATGATGGTGAAATGTTACCCTGTCCCTGCAGTACTAAATTATTATTACCAGACTCGTATTAAACAATAATACTTGAAGATATGTGACTCTAGCCACTAATAAATTACTAATTATTACCAGTTCCTTCTCCTCCTCACAAGTCACACCAGCGGATCTGAACATGGCATCAAAGAAAAAAGAGCTTTCTGACCAAATCCCAAGATTCCTTAAGAGTAGTAGAAAGACCCTCAGAAAAGTAGAGAAAATCACCTTCCTCCAAGTCCTGTAGCTTTCCTTCTTCCCGATCTATTCTTCATTTGCTTCTTACGTCTGTGTGGAGCTCCATATGGATTCAGTAATGGACTTCATCTTTACATTTCTTGCCATCTACTTTGTGGTACTCATGATAAGTAGGAGGAGATCAAAATCTATAAGCAAATCCTCAAAGCTGCCTCCTGGTCCACGACAGCTTCCAATAATAGGAAATGTGCATCAGCTTGCAGGTGCCGTGCCCCATCGTGCTCTTGCGTCCTTGGCTAAGAAATATGGGCCTGTGATGCATCTGCAGCTTGGTTCTGTGTCCACCATAGTTGTCACCTCTCCAGGAATTGCTAAGGAGATCATGAGGACTCATGACCTCATCTTTGCAAATAGGCCTGCTCTTTTTGTGCCCAAGATCACTACTTATGACTTCAAAGATATTGCCTTCTGTCCATATGGCAATTACTGGAGACAGCTGAGAAAAATATGCACGATTGAGCTTTTGAGTGCCAATTCGGTTCAATCTTACCGGTCAATAAGAGAAGAGGAGGTCATGAAGTTGGTCAAAATGCTGTCTGCAAATGCCGGGAAGCCTGTCAATATCACTGAGGAGGTCTACTCCATGACTTATGGGATAACAGGAAGGGCAGCCTTCGGTGAAAAATGCAAGGAGCAAGCGGAGTTCATATATGTTATGCAGGAAGAAATCAAGCTTGCATCAGGATTTTCGATCTGTGATCTGTACCCTTCAGTGAAGGTCCTGCAAATTGTTAGTGGATTAAGGTTCAAAGTTGAGAAGCTGCACAGGGAGGCAGGCAGGATACTACAGAACATAGTTAACCAAAGCAGAAGGAAGCGAGCAACGAGGAAAGCTGAAGATGGAGGGCCAGCAGAATGTTTTCTGGAAGTTCTTTTGAGGCTTCAAGAGCAAGGTGAACTTTCCCTGGAAGACACCAACATTAAAGCAATTATCACGGTTAGTATGACTAGTATTCGGATTTGCAGAAAACTTAATAGATTTCTTTCAAAGACCTCTCCATGTAATGTCACATTATACCAAAATGTAAATAGCAACTAAGGCCTTGGTTTTATGTTCTCTATCAGGATGTTTTTACTGCTGGAAGTGAAACTTCATCAACAACAGTTGACTGGGCAATGTCCGAGATGTTGAAAAACCCAAGAGTGCTGAGAGAAGCTCAAGATGAAGTGAGACGAGTTTTCAAAGGAAAGGGAAATGTGGACGAAGGAGAGCTCCAGGAGCTAAAATACTTGAAGTCGGTGGTTAAAGAAACACTGAGATTACACGCTCCCATACCTCTGTTGCTTCCTAGAGAATCCAGCCAGAGCTGCGAGATAAATGGATATCAGATCCCTGCAAAAACAAGGGTCATCATCAATGCATGGGCTTTGGGAAGGGATCCCTCTTTCTGGGACGAACCAGAGAAGTTTTACCCGGAGAGGTTCCTTGATAGTCCAATTGACTACATGGGGACGGATTTCGGGTTCATCCCGTTTGGGGCAGGAAGGAGGATATGTCCAGGCATATTGTTTGGACAAGCCAACATCTTGCTGCCTCTGGCACAGTTGTTGTTCCATTTTGATTGGAAGCTCCCAAGTGGGATGGAGGAAGGAGACCTTGACATGACAGAAATGTTTGGCTTAACAGCGAGGAGGAAGAGCAATCTGATCCTTGTTCCAAATGCTTATTGTCAAACTTCATCAGTTGCATAAGGCTTGCAAAATACACATCTTTAACAGGCATAATACTATTGAAGTATCCTGTAAGTTCAGCTGAGCTTTCTGGTTCAGTTTATGCATCAGATTTTGCACGATGATAGGAAGCATGTGTAAATTGCCTGTGAAACCCTGAAGTTATAAAATTCCTACTGTTTTCATGCACCAAAGCTTAGGAGATGACGACAAATAAGGTCATTGAGATAAGAATCATGAGTAGGTCGATTCAATTTTATTTTCAAAAAAACTGTCATAATATTCTTGATATATGGTAGCATGCAGTACAAGATTGATAAGTCAAAGTAGAGAACCTAGAGACAGAATTCTAGGACATTACATATGTCTAAAGCAAGCACAAGATCAAGTCAGAAGCAGCAGTTTGGCTATGTTGTGAAGTCCTTAAATGACAACAACTTGTCCCCATGAAACAAAAGAGCCATGTCAATCTCTTGTTCCACTTTCAGCCCCCACAACCAGACAAGTGTATCTATCAAATATTTGATCCATTTTGCATTCATTAACTTCTGTTCCTTACTGGTTTTGAAAACCCATCTGATACTAGTTTATAAATATATATGCATGCTTTACACGGGAACCATCTGATTCCAAAAGTAAACAGGATAAATGTAGGGGCCCTAGAAGGCATGTCATTAGATGGATCCACATTTGTGTGCCAGACCAAAAGCTTGCAGGTTCTCTATGATCCTTAATGCTGGATTTGTTCAAAGCAAATATTTAATTTTGATGATGACAAGTGAATTGTTTCAGTGTGTTTAATATCATTTTATTGGGTCAAAATAGTTTTGTTAAAGTTGTGCTTAAATTTCAAGTATTTCAAGTGTTATTTCAAAAAATATGTTTTAAATTTGATGATGAAACTTATTTTTAAAGAGAATTTGGTAGGTCATCAAAATATATTAATATTTGAATCAAGTTTGTTTTACAGATGATAAGTGTTTCTAAGTTGTTCTCGAGTCTATGCTTTAATGCGTTAAACTGGCTTAATCCGTAGTCTGAGAATTCTGTAACTTTTCGAAACATTAGTTAACGTGTTAAACTCCGAGTTTAACCTGTTATTCGTAAGTTTGGAAGCTTCCCCCAAAATCCTTCGAGTGGCGCGATTTCGGCCAGATTTTCAAATAGCACGTGGGCGAATCAGAGAACGTCACCTGGACACTATGACAGAACTTTTTATGACCTGTCTCTAGCCGCTTTTTGACCGTTGGAGGACGAAATCGAGTTTAACTCATTAAACTCGAAACTTAACGCGATGTCTAGAACTTGCACAAAAAAAATAGAGCAACGGTCACTAAAATTTCAGGAACTTTTCCAGACTTCTCCAGCAGGTTTTCAACATCTTTTTGGCTCCCAAATGAGTATAAAACTATGGAGAAACACTTTGGAAACAACTCTTGGCAACTAGAAAAGAGATTTCATCTTTAAAGAGCTTGAGTTTGAGAAATACTAAGATTGTTTATCTAGCTTTGAGAGCTTCTATTGTTCTTACCACTTTATAACCTTGTAAACACCATTTGGTGAGATTGAGTTGGTGAGGTCTCTAGTTAGCCTCTAGGAAAACTAGTGAGGGAAAGGGTATTGGTGAGGTTTCTAGTTAGCTTTTAGGAAAACTAGTGAGTGATTGTGGTAGAGAAAACCACCAAAGGAGTGTGTACTCTTGTGATTTATAGTGAGAAGAAAACTCTCAAGTGGTGAACTTGAGGAGAAGAGTAGGCTCTCAAGAAGAGAGACCGAACCTCTATAAATTCTTGTGTGCAAACTTCTCTCCTTCTACTTGCTTGATTATTGCTTGGTGATTTGTCTTCATTCATTGGTTGAAGTTGTTTGTTTTAAAAAACACTTCAAAACAATTTTTCAAAGCAAAATTTAGGATCATTGTGGTAGTATTTTCTGGTTAGAATAATTTTATTTTAGCTCATTGAATTGCATTTTGGTTTAAGGGATTAAAAACTCATTTTCGGTGAATTTTTTTTTAATTCAACCAATTCAGCCCCCTCTTGGTTGCATTTGGGCCAACACTTAAGTTTCAATCAAAACTAACCAAATCATCTTCCATCTCAGTTTGCTGCTTTCCTTTCTTCAATCTGCTGATTTATCATGTTCGACAAGCTGTTGAGCCTTATTTTTCTTTCACACTCGGAGTACATTACAAGTTACAAGATTTGAGAGAGAGGGAAGAGGGAAACCATTTAATGTGTGGGTGGGTTTTTAACCTCCTAAGAGGCTTAAATAGTACTGGCTCTTAGACTAGGAACAACAGTAGTGCACTTAGAAGTTGCCACTGAGGCAAGCCTTCGAGTGCAGGTTTTGAACCTTCCATCAGAAGCTGGTGGGTAAGAACCAAAACCATAACTGTTATGTTAATCTTTGTTGTTAGATTAAAAAACTATAAGCTCACTAACTAATACACCACAATTTATTAGGTAACTAATTTTAACTAAAACAAATGCTGGAGAAGAAGAGGCAGAAGAAGCTCTATTAGATGTTCTGTTAAGACTTCAGAAGCACGGTGAAATTCCACTGGTTGATGCCAACATTAAAGCAATCATCTTGGTTAGTTTGACTTTTGCTCCTTTAGTAAATTTATCAAGTAGCTTGTTACTGCTAAGTTTCTTCTTCTTCTTCTTCTTTTTAAGCCAAAGCCTTCCCTTCTAGCGGACTGTTGTTGGATTGGCTAACTTTAAAAATCATATCAGCCTTCATTTGCGTTGCAAACTCTTGGCTTTTATTCAGACGTTCAACCACATTATTTCCATCAAGTATAAGAAATTATACCATACAGAATTGGCACCAAGAATTACCATCCTTACCAATATCCACCCGAGGAAGGCCATGTAAGATGAAGACAACGGATTAGGACAAGCCATTTTTTGTTTCAAATCTGAAACAGCGGCTTCAAATCTACAGAACTCACTCTTGATACAACTTCTTGATTCCTTATTGCAAGTTCTCCAATCTTTGCTTCCAAGTTCCTTCATTCTACACCCAGGTGTCTAAACTAAACTCATGGTGCCAGAATTGAGCTTTGAGTCAGGCATTAATAAGACCTTGCGGCACAAAAAAGATAGAGCCAGTCAGTAGCTTCGTTGCCACTGACAGATGCCAAATTGAAAGAGAAAGACAATGAGAATCAAAGCAAGGATCTGACGTTTCTGTTTATCTGTTAACCCTTCATCGTCCTGGAAAATGATTCTATCTGCTTCTCCGCCAAGGTAATTTTCCAACTTCAATTTAATCTCGGTATTTATGTGACGTTTGTTCATGCTTGATTTCGGAATTAGGCTCCTTTTCAACTTTCAGAGCCTAGGCAAATCAAGCATAAGAAATCATTAAAAAAGGTTGGAGAAAGAAATCATGGGCAAATTCAAACCTCATCTGTCCATGGCCTTCAGTTTCCAATTTCAGATAAGTTCAAAGCTTGCTTCTTTAGCAGTATTCGCAGTTGCTTTCAGCAACTAGCAACAGAAGTGCCAAAATTCACATGGATCACAAACGGACTTGAGATATGAAAAACTCGCTCTGATGTGGTTGTCACATTCACTCTTGAACCAACCCAACCAATACCAAAAATTTCCTTTCCATATGGTTTCAAATTCCTTCATTAGCTTCTTGTTTGCGCTTTTAAATTTTATTGCCTTGAATAACAGGAAATCTGAGCCCGACCCTACGAGAAACTATGCCATCTTGAAGTTATGTATGTTGTAAAACACAGGAACCTGTTCCAAGTTCATGGAGCTGAGCAGCTACATCCTGCAAGTTCTTTCTTATCAGAACACAATCTCAGACCTTATGTCTTGCATGACATTTGATAGCAATGTTTAGCTATTCCTGCATTTCCATCCTTAAATAAATTTTATGGACCTGACAATTCAATTCTTGTCTTCTTTACATGATTCATAAATGAAAATAAAATAGTTAGCCGGCAATTAAACATCTGAGACCAATTCTTTGAAATGGACAAGGCACTATTAAATGGTCTATTTAATTACCCAGTTGGATTAGAATTATATTATGTTTTCCGCAAGGCTTCCAGGTGGAACTCTAGGCAACTTCGAAAGATTAGCTTAAAAAAAGAGTAGGTTCCTATCTGTGATATTGCATCATTTGCCATTGTAAGTGATGATCTGAAGTTTCTGTATTTTTACTGGTCTATCAGTCTTCGCTTTCCACACGGAAAGTAACCAGGTCAAGTTTGATGGTTTCCTTGGATTAAAATTACTTCAATGTTCATCAGAAGTTTGTTGAAGTGAAAGTCAAAGCTAACTTTGTGAATTAGTTAAACTAAAAACTTGGCTCCTTTCAAAATCATTACCATGAAGTTTCAATCTCTATGCTACTATATATGTCTTCTTTTTACAAACCGAGAACTCAGGCACGGCCTCCTTTCAATCTCTATGCTACTACACTGATTCACTTATATTCTTCTTAATCCAGATTAAGGATGAAGTGCTTCACAAGTATCTACCTTCCTTTTTTCTTCTTCTCCTCATTCTCCTTCTCCTTCCCATATAATCACGTATACAGTTTTTCATCCTCCGTGCCTTCTTTGTCCTCGTCGATGCAACTTTGTTCACATGAAGAAAGCATTGCTTTGCTTGAATTTAACAAGACTGTCTCCATTGGCCCATTATATGTTTCTGCCGGTTGCTCTATTAATCCTTACCCAAAAACAATGTCTTGGAAAGAGGGTACGGATTGCTGCTTATGGGATGGTGTCACCTGTGACAATGTAACAGGTCATGTGTTGAGCCTTGACCTTTCTTGCAGTCAAATTCAAGTTGTTATTCCATCCAATAGCAGCCTCTTTCTTCTCTCCCACCTGCAAACTCTGAACCTTGCTTTTAATAGCATTCCAAACACCAGTGTTGCAGATTTCGGGCGCTTGGTGAACTTGGTGGAACTCGATCTTACTCTATCAGGATTCTCTGGTCAAGTTCTACCGGAAATATCCCATCTCTCTAAGTTGGTCTCTCTCAAGCTCTCGGCCAACTCTGATCTGACCCTAGGAACCTTGGCTCTTGAGAAGATGGTTCACAACATGTCAAGGCTGCAAGAACTGGCACTTGATTTCATAAACATGTCTTCAGCTTCACTCAGTTCTTTAAGGAACTTGACTTCTTCTCTTCGATCACTGAGTTGTACTCAATGTAGTTTGGAAGGGGACCTCCCAATTGAAGTCTTCCAGTTGCCAAACTTGGAGGAACTCAAGTTAGGAGGAAATATGGGCATGAGCGGCTTGTTTCCACAAGTTAATTGGAGTACCAACTTGAAGGTCTTGGATGTCTCTGTGACAAACTTATCAGGAAGATTACCTGATGGTATAGGCAATAATTTCTTCAAGGTTTTTAATTTATTCTTGTGCAGGTTTCAAGGGCCGATTCCAGCATCTCTTGGTAACCTTACAATGATCCCAGAGTTATCACTCTCATACAATGAATTCAGTGGCAACATCCCATCATCTCTCTCGAATCTCAAGCAGCTCCAGCGATTAGATCTTCGAAATAACAATTTAAATGGCCAGATTCCAGATATGTTTAGCAACATGTCCAACCTCTCGGTCCTGGATTTATCAGGGAATGTACTGGTTGGCCCTCTTCCTCCTTCATTAGGTATGCTAAAAAACTTGACCATCCTCAACTTATACGGTAACTTGATCACTGGAGCAATACCATCTGGTGTTTATAGTCTCCCATTGTTGTCGGAATTAGACATCCATGATAATCAACTGACCGGCCATATTGGTGACTTTCAGTACACAAATTTACTGAGGAAACTGGACATGAGCAGTAACAGGTTTTATGGTTCGATCCCAAGTTCAATATTTGAACTAAAAGCTCTTCAACTCCTTGTTTTTAACTCGAACAATTTGAGTGGTACCTTGGAGCTTTCAGGGTTTTCAACTACTGGCCTCGGAGGACTTCACCTTTCATATAACAGTCTATCAGTGGTCACAGGAGACATAGGCAACACTTTCTTCCCACTGTTTTATTCGTTGGGTTTGGCTTCTTGTAACTTGAGCAAATTCCCTGAGTTCATAAGAGCACAATACAAGTTAGCGTGGCTGGATCTTTCTGGGAATAAAATTCATGGTCAGCTCCCTGACTTGATGGCAGAAGCCGGAGTGAAGACTTTGAGGACATTGAATCTTTCTCATAATTATCTCACAAGGGTGAAGGAACTTCCATGGAATGCTCTTGAGATAGTTGACCTCCATGCCAACTTGATCGAAGGACCACTACCTCTGCCACCACCTGCCATGAGAATCCTCGTATTATCTGACAACAGATTTGCAGGAGAGTTATCTGGTTTTTTATGTGGTATGGGTATCCTTGAAGTTCTTAACCTTTCCAATAATAGCTTGACCGGCAAGCTCCCGGAATGCTTGGGAAGCTTCAGCTACAAGCTCTCAGCGTTGGACCTACGAAAGAACAGGTTCCATGGGAGCATCCCAGACACATTTTCTAGTGGGTGCTCTTTGAAGACATTGAACTTGAATGGCAATGAACTTGAAGGGCCAATTCCTCGATCTTTGGCTAGTTGTACTATGCTTGAAGTATTGGACCTCGGAAACAACAAGATGAATGGCACATTTCCTTACTGGTTAGGATTTCTTCCATATCTGCGAGTCCTAGTTCTTCACTCTAATCAATTCCAAGGCACCATAACAGGTTATGTAAGTGATATTTATTTCCCCAAGTTGCGAATTCTCGACATATCCAATAACAAGTTCAATGGCACCCTTCGGGACCTGCAGTTCCAATACATGAAGGCAATGATGGCTGTTGATAAAGGTGAAAGTGGAATGCAATATTTGGGGCAACAATACTACCAAGATTCTGTGGTGGTCACATGGAAAGGGCTGGAGATAGAACTGGTAAGGATCTTAACAATTTTCTCTACCATTGATTTGTCAGAAAACTACTTTGGAGGAGAGATCCCAATGCTAGTTGGGGACCTTCAAGCGCTAAAGGTGCTCAACTTTTCTCATAACCAGCTAATAGGTAGTATTCCGGTCTCATTAAAAAATTTGACAGAGCTTGAAGCCTTGGACCTCTCCTCAAACAATCTCACAAATGAAATTCCCCAGCAGTTGACAGGTTTGACATTTTTATCAGTCCTAAACCTCTCCTACA
Source organism: Aquilaria sinensis (assembly GCA_005392925.1). Lineage (NCBI taxonomy): Eukaryota > Viridiplantae > Streptophyta > Magnoliopsida > Malvales > Thymelaeaceae > Aquilaria > Aquilaria sinensis. The sequence continues at coordinate 91,243 of SMDT01003090.1, read as the reverse complement.
ACCACCTCAGTGGGCCGATACCTCATGGTAACCAGTTTAATACCTTCGAAAATGACTCGTACCTGGGAAATTCAGCTTTGTGTGGACCTCCATTGTCAACAAAGTGCAGCTCAAGTGAGGCCCCAAAAGAGCCTCCAGCAGGATTGCAAGAGGAAGATGATGATGATTCATATGCATTTGGGTTTGGTTGGAAGGTTGTGTTGCAAGGTTATGCATGTGGGCTCATTTTGGGTGTTGTGTTGGGATGGCTTGTGTTTCATACTGGAAAGCCTCACTGGATTATCAAACTGACACAGTAATATTTAGTCTGAGCTTTGGAGACCAGCTTTGCAAATAAGTTCCATAGCCATAGGTTTTGTAAATGTCAAAATATAAGCACTTACATCCATAGAGATTGTGTCCCTTCATTAGAAAAAGTTTATTGGATAAACCTACAACCACTTGTATGAAGCAAGTTTTATGTCATAGTTACTGGACAATTTAAATCTAAAAGAGTAGTATAAATAACTCTATTTCAATAATTACCTTACACATTAACAATATTTCTAGCTTCAAAACTATCTTGCATATTTTCTTTATGAATATGAAATTAGAAAAATAGTTCAAACTGATATAACAAATATTTGAAATGTATGTCGAGTCATAGAATATGTTAATTTTCTATTTCAGCTTTTTAGTAAATAAATAGTAAAGGCATAGGTACAAAATCTTGTACATTTGGTTTCTTTGTTTTTTTGAAATGTGGAAGAGATTTTAGTTGTTCAAATTCCTAACCACATTAAAGTAAGATTATCTACACATGACTCATAACTTCAACAACAAATTTACATGTATGTCAAGCCTTGATAAGTGGAGTTCTTAAACGAGAAAATTCCTAACCTATGTTACCATGTCTTAGTTAAGACCCTGTAAGCTCAAGCTTAAATATATGGAGAAACCTAATAACCAAGAATCTATAAATAAATATGAAAGTAGGTTGTTTGATAATTCTTTTTTTTCACATTTTTGATAAATCCAATAATTTTTTACCAATTGTCACATGTAATTTGCATGTAAGGAGAAAACAACACATGACAATTTCTACGTTTGCTCCTAAGAGAGGACATGTGTCTTTCAGCAATTTGTTGTTAGTTTGACTCCGTTTGCTTTAACTTGTGTTTACAGTTTTGATATTTACTCTTGAGAGCGACACATATCTACATAGAGTAACAAAGTTTATGGGAAAGTTACAAAAACTCCCCTATGGTTTGGTCAAACCTACAGTTTGCCCCCTCTATTTTGAGAAACCTACACTTTGCCCCCTATATTTTTTATGCTACCCGATAACAACTTCTGAAACTGTATTTAAACTATATGCTAATAATGCTCTAGTAATTTCAAGATTTTTGATATTTTTTTCACAGCAAACCGAACTTTAAAAAATACTGATATATAATTACAGGTGGAAAAGTATATTTACAGAAGGAAAAAACTGATAGTTTAAAATGTCTATTAGCTATAAAAAAAATACTAGACAGATTGAAATTACTGGAAGATGATTATCGTAGAGTTTAAATACAGTTTTAGAAGTTGTTATCAGACAGTATAAAAAACATGGGGGGCAAAGTGTAGGTTTCTTAAAATAGATGGGGCAAACTGTAGGTTTGACCAAACCACAGGAGGTTTTTGTAACTTTCCCTATTTAGTTATTCCCTTTTTATTTTTATTTATAGGACACATTTTGCTCCACAAATATTAATTAAAAACCAATTTTAGCTCCTCACACACGATCAATAACTCACTGCCCACTATTTCCTTTTTTATTTTTATTTACAGGACACATTTTGTTCCACAAAATATTAATTAAAAACCAATTTTCGATCCTTCTCACCCACAATCTATAACTCACAGCCCACTATTTCACCAACTCCCACCCAACCAGTTAACCTTGCACCACTATCCCACTAACCATGATTCAATTGCGCTTACAAGTACATCAATTCAAGTATAAATATCCCATGCTTTAAAGCTATAACTTTTTGCTTCTTAAACTTGCAAATAAAATTTCTTACAAGATTCCTATACCATTGTAGCCCCTACAAACCAGGCAAACATCTCCAGTAGCAGCAGTTTTTGTCCTGATATGTGATTTCTGAGTTGGACCTGCAACGTCAAAGGTAGTGGTCAAGTTATTAATCAGCAAACATTCCATTTTTTTTGAGAAAACACAAATTTATTTCCTAGTCGTCAAGTTATTGCTCCATATTCTTATTGATATAGAAAATTGTAGCATAAGCATTACAGTAGCAGAGAAACATTTTACCTGAAACTAGGTAGTGGTACTTCTTATTTTACTTTTGATGAACATTTTTACTCTTTATAGATGAAGGATTCTTGCATTTCTTCCTCCAATTGCAGTCTCATGTCCTTGTTTACCAACTATCAACAATTTTAGCAATCCAAAAGTATAGTATCAAGTTCGAATGCAATTAGTCAGCTCTAAATAGAAGCATCATAAAGTTAATATTTCATATTCCTATTTGCAATGTACTAGCAACAATCCAAAATCACCAAATACATCTAGATTTTAGCATCAACAAAGGTAAAGAACTATTTCCATACTGCTTTAATTGCTTCTTCACTAGCAGAAAATATTTGATAGCCATAATTTTAGCAGGGTTATCTCTATGTTAACAAGGAAACATCAAAAGCAGTGGTTCAAATCCCAAATTCTAAGTTCCAATTTAATTATTTATTATCAGGTTTTTCGCTTTACAATTAAATATTTGATGGAATTTATTTGTGCATAAAATAGATAGATTATGCAAGTGTTTGAAAAATGCATAAAGTACCCATAAAAGTCTGGGTGCATTGAATTTTAAAATATAGACTTTTTATATGGTTTTTAAACATATAGGGTTGTACTGTTATTAATTCTAGACTTTTTTTGTTGTTCGTAATCATTTATGGTTACTAATGTCTTTTTAATGATATTTCATGTGCCTCCCCTCCTCCACCACCTAATTAAAGTATTTCCCCAACATATTTTCTACACATGGGATTAGGCTGGCCCGATTATTATCATGCTTTATTACTCTTATGCTCTTTTTTCCCATTTCTTCCCCTTTTGCTCTAAACATTTTTTCGCATTTATTCATTTGGTTTTTGGGCCTGTTAAATTCTCTATATTTTATGGGTCTCATCAAACTCATATTCTTTGCATAAGTTGACCAACATGGTCTATTTTTTCAGTTAACCTAAGGTCTGTTTTGGATATGCCATTGCCTACTGCTTTCATTTCAATATTGAAAATGTCTTTTAGTTTCTTAGCTATTTGGTTCTCAAATGTTCCCATGTTTTGATTTAATTTTCCTATTCCTAGACACTTGAATCAAATTAAAGATGTATGGGCCAGATTGAAATTGATTGTGTTTGGGTTTTCATTTCCTTGGCGAATACATTTATTATGGGATTGACTTCCTTTTTCCCTACAAATGTTTAAAGGCTAGCCTTTATCACTTGTTGAAAGAAAAATTTGACCCACTTAAGTGGTGGACATTGTTAGGCCTACATTTCGTTTTGTATTTTGAGCCACATATAAGTAGGTTAATTATATATTATTCTTTTTCACAAGTGTTTAATTTTTTTTCCCATTTGAATTTTTTATATTATATCCTAACACATTGTTAATAATTCATTAGATGATTTAAAACATTTTTATTTTTTTCATTCCTATTTTTTCACTTTGTTTTATTTTGAGTGTTCCCTTGGAATGTATTAATGTTTTGCTTTGCTGTTGATAATTATTAGAATTCTATCTATTTTTATTATAATTTTTCATATTGTATACAAAGAAAAATGTTGGTAACTATTGACAATTAATAATGGTTTTACTAAAATTTTACACCTCGCTAAATTAGGGATGAGCATGGGTTGGGTTGGTTCGGTTTTATGGTGGAACCGAACCAACCCGAAATGGCCTCGGTTCCAAAAATTTTCAACCCAACCCGAGAACTGAGAATCGAACAGAACCAGAACCATGGTTCTGGGTTTCTCGGTTCTGGTTCTTGGTTTTTTCGGTTTATATTATATACCTATAACAATACTAAAATTCAATAAATTTACACCCATAATCAGTTTTTTGACATATTCAACATAATATATAATTAAATTAATATTTAAATATATGTACTTAGATACATTCAAAAGAGCTTAAAATGTTGTTATTAAAAAAATGGTTCAAAATAGTTGCTTGTGAAGCATCTTTAATCTCAACTTGTTTACTTCCTTCCAGTAATTCCAATATTGGTATGACATTCACTATGGAAAACTGAGTCTTTAAAACCATTTTCTTCAGTATCAAAACCTAAAATATGTTAATGTCATGAATTCTTAATTTTACATAACTTATAAAAGAAAAAAAATATCATAATTGTGTCGTAAAAAGTAGATTGAAATGAAAGATCAAAAGCAAAATGATCTAGGAGTTGTGGGTAGGGATGGCAATGGGGCGGATCGGGCATGGATACCCCCTATCCGCCATCTGCGCCCGCGGGTTTTTTCATACTCGCCAGCTTGCGGATATCCGCTAACAGGCAAAAAACAGCATCCGTGCCCGCAACTTGCGGATAATCCATGTCCACAGGTAATCCGCGGTTTACGCTAGTTTTGTAAATTTCATAAAAGAAACATGACATATTCATCATTGAGTCATATATTACATATATTCACATCACATCAAATAAAACAAAAAACATTCATTAACACAAATAATATTCATATCTTTACATGTGATTTATGTGGCAGTTTTTCCTATTTGTTATTTTGTTAATTTTATTGCTCAAAATGCTTAGGTGACGAGATTATATTGCCGGACATGCCAACTGCTTGCTATGGGAGGTGTATGTGTTTGTATGCATGAAGGTGGGGTTGCCAGCTCAAAAGGAGAAGAGTAAGGAACATCATACCGACCACATTATATCACATCCAACTTGGCGGGTTTCACGAGTAGGCGGGCGCGGATTTATCCACGATGGATACCCCCTACCCGTCACCCGCCCGCGCCCGCCAGACGGGTGAAATTTTTTACCCATGCCCGCCCCATCACGAGTATTTTCACCCGTTTACCCATCCGTCATGGGTGGATATCCGCAGTTCGCGGTTTTTGCCCGCTCCATTGCCATCCCTAGTTGTGGGTCTATGAAGCAAAGTGATTTAAGTGAATATGGAGAAATTTCGTAAATGATCTAACAACTTTTATACTGTTTCAATTTGGAACATCAGTTTAAGAATTTAATATAAAAACACAAAATGACCATCATAATACTTTAAAGAAATATGTGTGTGTGTGTGTGTATGAATATATTAGTAATAATATAATTTTTATTATATAATTATATATATATATCTCGGGTTCGGTTTCACCTCGGGTTGGTTCTATATGGAACCAGAATCAACTTAAAAACTATCTATTCTCCTATATATGAAACCAACTCACGAATCATGATCAATTTTTACCCAACCCAACCCAACGAGGATGGTTTAGTTTGAGTTTCGGGTTTACCTAACCCATGCTCAGCCCTAAGCTAAATATTAGTTGGCAATTCAAAATATTTAGCTGAATTCTCAAGCTTAACACTTCCGTTTCGATTTTGCTGACAAAATTCAAGTGGCCCATGACTTGTATTTCTCCTCCTTACACCTTTCTTTAATTTCAATCCATGGCCATATTTTACAATTTCATCTTCCATCACCACTTAAATGTTATAGTATATCTCAATTACTCATTTTTTTTTCCTCAAGGCTTGAGGTTCTAGAAGCTTATGACTCTGATGTTGCGTCTCCTATACAAAACAACTATTTGACGTTTCACTTCATTGTTCCATTATTTCAAAATTATGGGTCTATTTGTTTTGTGAAGGAAGATGAATAAATCTTTTGAAATAAATATTATGTTTTCAATGTAAAACTCTTTATCCTTTTCACATGATATAAATATATTTTCTCCGTCCCGAAACGTTTGCATCATTTGTGTTTGCAAAGAGTTTTAGACATTTCATTGTTTTATAATTTTTTTTCCATTTTTACCCCTCATCCATCTCAACCTTTTGCTTTTGTCCTTGTCCTCGTACTACCCTTTGTGACTGCTTTCATCGATTCGATGGCCAAGAGTCAATTAGCGGCTTCAATGGCAAAATTCAAGGCAAAATCTGGGCAAACAGAAGGTCGATGCCGACCAAGCACAAGACCGTCCAAGCACAAAATCTGGGTAATAGTTGTCTTGATCATCGACAGCCCGCAAGCAACGACAATCTTGTGGCCGGCTTTCGTCATCCTCATCACCTCATCGGTTCGGCCTCTTTCGATCTCCTTCCCTTATCTCGATGATTTGGTCTCCTCTAATGCCCTCGCCTTCAGTGGTGGAACCAGGATTTTTGTTCGGGGGGCAAGCCCGGAGGAGAGTCGATGGAGCCCGGAGGAGGGAGACGACATCGCGGTTAGGCAAAACTGTAAATTGGTACTAATTCACACTAATTCAAAGCTCAAGGACAAATCGTACGAGTTGGAAACGTTGGAGGACTAATAGTGTATTTAGGCCATGTTATAATATCTGCTTAATGTAGAGGGAATAACTACTAATTGGGTCCCTACTTTCTTCAGAACCTACCTTACTACTCCCTCATCTTTTTATTTTTCCACAATATTTTGGGGGTAAAATACACACTCAGTCCTTAACTTTTGACAAAATGACTACATTACTACCCATATTTATGTTTTTTTCAAAATTCCCGAGGCCCCCTCCCAGCATATGGTAGCTACGCCACTGCTCGCCTCGTCTCCTCATCTGATCTCCTCCAATTTGGCCTCCTCTGATCTCCTCCCCTCATCGATTCAGCCTCCTCTGCTTCTATCCTTTTCTCCTACCTCCGCTTCACCCACCGCACACCGCATGCCGCCCGCTGTCCTAGTCTCCCCGCTTCATTGCCCTGACTTCCTCACCCTGCCACCCTGTCGCCTTGTCACTCACCCCAATCTCCTCGTCCCGTCGCCCGTCGCCCGTCGCCCGCGATTGGCCATCATGCCCATGCCAACGGTGGCAAAAAAGGAAATCGGAGAAACATAACAAAAACAAAACAAATGAGTGTAGAGTGGTTGTGAGGGGTATAATTGTAAAATTACCTAGTAAAACTTGCTAAAAATAGAAATTGTGGAAAAAATTTGGGATAACAAAAAAAAAATGGTGCAAAAAATATGAGACGGAAGAAGTATTATCTTTGGAAACAGCAATCCATCCATTAGACGGGTTATGAAATTAGTTAAAAACTTATATCAACTTCGAGGACTTTAAACTTGGTGCATGTACAATATTTTTAGTTTCAGTGTTGAAAAAGGAGCGACTTTTCCATTCATTTTTTTTCTCGTGGCATTTCAGGAACTTTTCTTGGCAATTTTTTTCAAAAGCTTAAATAATTTTCTGATCTTACTTGCTGAAAAAATCGATAAAACCTCAGTTTGTGACGTCAAAAAGAGTTGAATTTGAAGTGCAATATGTACATATCTAGGAAGATCAGTGACCTATCCTTGATATTTCCATTCTCACTAGCCTGCGACTGCGAGCCAATCTTTCATGAAACAGAACTGGCCACTACGTCGAGCGCCTCCATAGATTGAGCTCATCTGAGACAGATGAAGAGCCGACCTTCAGACGGCGACGCGTATGTGTCATCTCTCTACTGTTGCTTTTAGTGTCCGCTACTGCTAGGCCTCACCTTTAAAAGTTTTCAAGTTTTTGCACTGTGCTTCTTTCAAAGCTGTGATTAATGGAGATTGCGATTGAATCCTTGGTCTTTGGCCGGCCCAGTTTGTTTTCCTGCAACAGGTTCTCGAATTTCCGTCAGTACTCTCGGAATTTGAAGTACCCTTTAAATTTTTTGCCGGAAACTAATCACTACCCGTGTCGCATGGTTGGTAATGGCATTCATCCATACCTTTATAGGAGCTTTTCGAGTCGAATATTGCCAAGAATCGGCGCATTTGACGGTAGAGCTCGTCAGGGATGTACACGCGTAGGGGGTAATGAACTGGGCAGTGACCAGAGAGTCGTTTCGGGCACGGATTCAGAGCCTGCGAAGGTTCTGGTGAAGCGAGAGGTGGTTTTGGCGGCAATACTCTGTGGGGTTTTTGTACTTTGGTGCAAGAGAGTGGTTGCAGCGGAGGGAGTGGCGGGTGTGGGTTATGGAATGATTGAGCAGTGCATATTGTTGTTGAGAAATGCTTGGCCTAAGGCTTCTATGGTTCTGAAGGTTTTCAAGGAGCAAGGCATTGTTTTAGCGGCTCTTTTGGGTCTCTCTGCTTTCTTCTCCATGGCTGAGACCTCAATAACTACGCTTTGGCCGTGGAAGGTATGATCTCTTTCATGGTCAGAACTTGGGCTCTACTCAGTATTCATATGATTGTTTTATGTTCTTTGATGCTCAAGTTTGGAATGGAAAAATCAAAGATTGAATTTTCTTGTGAATCATTTCAGTTTTGAGTGTGTTTCGAAGAGACAGGAGATTGTTATTTTGGCACATACAAAATCATTTGAGTTTTCAGTTTACTGAAGACTTATGCGTTATTGGTTGGTAATTTATGGTAAAAAAATGAAATAAGAATCTGCTAACTGTGCATCATCTGATAACTTGATGAAGTTGGCTGTTTCACTCACTGAACAAGATTCTAGCCTATTGAGGTTTATAAGACATGGTGCTTGTTTGAGCTAGAAAAGCTTTACATACTAAGGTTCCCTTTGAATTCTTGGTTGTTTCAAATTTATGCCTGCCAGGTACGTGAGTTGGCTGAAAAGGAGTCTGAAGATGGTGTTTTCAGAATGCTTCGCAGTGATGTCACTCGGTTTCTCACAACCATTCTTATTGGCACAACGTACTGCCCTTGTATCTCTACTATTCTTTGGTTTTGATTCTGTTTCAACTTAATCATCTGGAAAGAGCATATGTTACAAAATTTATTTCTGTACACAGTGTTGTGAACATTGGTGCAACTGCTTTAGTCACAGAAGCAGCAACGGCAATATTTGGTGAAGCTGGTGTTAGTGCAGCAACCGGAGTGATGACTGTATGTAAAATTTTTCTATTCGTATGCCTTCTTCCCCATCTTGTCCTGCAGGCCCTTTTGGCCTGTGTGTGCTTGCTTGCACAGCACTACAAGCATTCACACCTACGTAGATATTTGACATTCAATCTGTCATTTGGAATGCCAATGCAGAGCGAAATAAATAAACAGAGATGCAAGATACTTACTTGTGTATCTGGTATCTTTTCTCATTTTCATATGATGGGTTTCTTTGTTATCCATTTTCTCGATTATCCGACATAGTATGAAGAGACACTGAACAGACCTGCCTTTGTTATTGAAGATTCCTATCCAGTTAACTTATCCTGAGTTGTATTAGGTTGCTATCTTGCTTCTCACTGAGATCACTCCGAAAAGTATTGCTGTACATAATCCAGCAGAGGTTGCTAGATTTGTTGTAAGTGTTTTACTCAAACTGATTTACAGCTCATTTTCATTAGAACCCACATATATGTTTGTTTTTGCAATTAACTAATGATAGCATCACTAACGTGAAGTTATTTGCCCAATGATATCCTCTAGGTCAGGCCAATTGCATGGCTTTCAGTAGTATTGTATCCAGTTGGGAGAATTGTCACATATCTGTCAGTGGGAATGCTCAAAATTCTTGGACTTAAGGGAAAAAGGTACCATTCTAACGTTAAATCTCTTATTCTTTTCCCCTGATATCTGAAGTGTAATGTTTCTCAAGCTCCTTGCAATAATCCTCTTTTCGCTTATTTTACCAATTCACACTCTTTCTGCTGCCTCAGAAGCACCTCCTTCCCGCAAAAGAATTTCATTCTAGTCAGAGTTCTATGTATTGTTGTTTTCTTTCATGATCTTACATGTGGTCTACTTTAAATTAGTGAACCCTATGTTACTGAGGATGAACTAAAGCTGATGTTACGAGGAGCAGAGCTAAGTGGTGCTATAGAGGAGGAGGAACAGGTGAATATAATTTTCTTTTTTTTTTTTTTGTTACGTTAATTTTTTATCATTTATCTCTGTGTTGAATGAATGTTGGATAAACTCTGTTAACATTCACATTCCCAACTCTGATGACAACATCCAATTTTGATATGTTTGCCTTCTTATATTTTCAAAATCTGATATCTGCAAACAACTTACTATTTTGTGCTGCAAGAAGATGAACTGTTTGAAAGTAGTGGACCCTTTTGACATTCTAAGCATAATGCATTTGCTGAAAATCAGTAATTACGTGCTCAACATGGCCATGCTTATTTTGATTTTGCTGGCAGAATTGCCATTATTTATTCATGATGGGCTTCCCCCCCTCATTTGTCTGTTGGTCAAACATTCTTGACTTATGACTATGTAACAGGATATGATTGAAAATGTGCTGGAGATCAAAGATACACATGTCAGAGAGGTGATGACGCCTCTTGTCGATTTAGTTGCAATAGATGCAAGTGCTACTCTTGTTGCTTTCCACAACCTATGGGTAACCCACCAGTATTCAAGGTAGCAATATTTCAGTAATTCATGCTTTATCCTGTAGCCTTCCTGATTTACATTTTGCTACTTCTAAAATTGTTGACATGCTGCAGGGTGCCTGTTTTTGAGCAACGTATTGACAATATTGTGGGTATTGCATATGCGATGGATCTGCTCGATTATGTCCCAAAGGTTAGACAATTTTATTCCCTTGCTACTGTGCTATTATGATACTAAAAATTTTGCTTACCAATTATACAGAAATGTAATTCTATTTTGCAGAAACATACTCATTTATTTTTGTAGGGTGAGCTACTAGAAAGTACTACTGTTGGAGACATGGCTCAAAAACCTGCATACTTTGTACCTGGTAATCTCTCTCTCTCTCTCTCTCTCTCTCTCTCTCTGTTTCTCTTTTTTTTTTTTTTCAAATTTGAATTTGCAAGGGTGTCCTGGATTTGCTATTTGCTAAAGAAAAAGGCACATGATTTTGCAGATTCAATGTCTGTTTGGAACCTGCTTAGAGAGTTTCGCATAAGGAAGGTTCACATGGCTGTCGTTCTCAATGAATATGGTGGAACTGTTGGGGTAAAGCTCAGACCTCAAAATTTGTTTAGAAGAGTCATTTCCCTTTCACATTCAAATTTATGCTTTGTTAAAGTGTGATTATCCTAGACAGGCTTACGGCGTCCTTGACATTATAACTTTAGTTACATTTTACTCCCATTTGCTAATTCTAGTTGGTCCATGTATGTTAATTCACGCTTTAAAATCTAGTCGTAACTTTAGGTGGTCTGTATGTTTTTAGCTCCTTTTATAATGTCCAAGTGGTAGATATGTTTTCAATCACTTTGTTTGAACTGCACATTAGGGTGTATTAATTTTTCTAGCACTGCATGGTAAAGTTAAAGAGTTTTCCAGTGGCATTATATTGTGGTAGGTCCTCTCTACTTTTTGGCAATTGGTTTTGGCAGGGCACTTCAACACTATTCATGCAGATAGTGTTGAACATGAATTTGGATTTTGCATTGTAGGAAATGCTGAATAGGTTTTCCTATGTTTATGAACTTTCCAGTTCTTTCCTTTTTCTTATTCTTTTCCTCTCTGAGGTAGATAGTAACGCTGGAAGATGTGGTTGAAGAGATTGTGGGTGAAATCTTTGACGAGAATGATTCAAAAGTAAGGTTCCCTACGCATGTTATTTACTTTGAATGTGACATAGATGCAGCTCCAATTATATTATGGTTTCTGATTTCACATGATCCTTTCTTGATGAGGGGATTCCTATGAATCTCTATCATTAGTCGTTAGGAATTATCCATACTATTTCAGATACACAAGTTTTTCATTTGCTGCTTTAATTGCAATTTCAATAAGTTTTGGCATCTAGGTTTGGTTCCTTATTTTGGGATTTGTGCCATCTTCAAAGGATATTTGCAGCATGTGGGTTCACAAGTTGAAGTCTAAACTAGTGTATTACAAATTTGGGCCACTAAATAGTGGAAGAAACACACTGAATTTGAATTATGGGCATTCATTTAGGATACTTATGAAATAAAGAAAACAAAGGCAGGGCAGACAAAAAATGCTCTGTATGAACATAGGCAGGGCAGACAAAATGTACTCTGCATGCCAGCTAGCAGCAGATTACAAATCCCTGACAAAGTAGCTTCCAAATGTGATAATCCCTCACCAAATGTGAAATTTGATGAATTATTTCCTTCGCAACGGATGACCGCTCTCATGCATTTGTTTCTCCCATTCCATGAATCCATATGCACCAGGTCATTTTTTAGTAAACTATGCCCCATGGAAGCTCACTTTCAAAGATTTCATGGCTCAAGCTACTTAATTTTATTCAGTCATTAACCCACAGAAGGCTCTTTTAGCCTTCTGTAAATGAGATCTCAGACATCCAAGGACAGCTGACATTGTCCGAAGATATGGTTCACGAAGATAACTATCTAGTTGTTAATCCTAGTCATTTCCTAAGCAAAACTTGTGGGTGTAATTTGCCCATAAGACACTCAACTCTTTTTCCCTTCTATTGTTTGTTGACCTACAATTATATGCATGTGCAAATCTATTTAAGAACTCTTAACTAACTGTAGAGGCAGTACTATGGAGCGAATTGTCTTCACCAACTAAGGCTGTGTTTTCTTTTGAGATATTTTGCATAATGAGTGTGCTAGGTCTAGTTACTAGTCATGCACGTACGTCTCTGTAGCTTGCTGCTTTACTTGAGAACTTGCCATACAATCAACCTTGTCTGTGCTATATAATCAACTTATCCCATGCTAAAACAGGAGGAGATCCAAAAGAAAACAGGATATATTGTAATGCGAGCTGAAGGGATATTTGATGTGGATGCTAATACCTCTATTGATCAGTTATCAGAAGATCTAAACATTAAAATGCTAGAGGTATGCTGCATTAATTGCTTATCATTTATGGTATAAATGATTGGTTCTTAAGAGAAATAAGTTTCCATGCATACATAAAAACACCCTCTATCACTAAAGATCCTTGCCATTCTTTCACATCTCTTTCCTATGCTTTTGTTTCTGAATGCATAGCATGCACACTCTTGTCTCAACTTGTTCAAAGTTGTTGTTGTGAACTAAGGCAATTAACATACTCTGATACTCTATCTTAAACTATAGCTGTTCACTTCAAAAAATTATCTTCTTGTCTTATAGGGACATCAATACGAAACTGTATCAGGTTTTGTGTGTGAGATGTTTGGATATATTCCACGGACAGGTGAGAGCCTGAAGGTTGTCCTTGAAAAGGAAAATCAGGAAGAAGAAGAGTCAGAAGAAAGTGGATCTGATCATCAAGACCCCAAGGAGAGGCATCAAATCTACAAACTTGAGGTATGGTTTGATGACCTTTTGCTATGTGCGTCCAATATTCTCTCATCCTCATTCTCTTTTGAGTGCATATGTCGTTTCCAGTAATGTGCTTCCAATTCTTTGATTGGTCCATGACTCTTGGACATTGATAGTCACATGGAGTTCCTTGAGGACTGGAGACCGTAATTTTTCACATCAATATTAGATATTAACCACTGGTTTTTAGCTTCCTTACAAAAAGACAGAACGAAAAAAGAAAAAATCCCTCTAGAGAATCTTCATCTGAGAGATTAGAGCAATTGACCAAAATATTTTGATATGCTACATAGTGGATGAAAAGTAGAAGTACCGAAAATTGTCTGGAATAGAAACAAAATATCTTGTCAAAAATACTAATCAACAAGTTCTAAAATGACGAACTCTGAAGTTCTGTTAAGGAGGATGGAAATTGAGATGAAAGGAAAATTATTGATTCAAATGTTTTTCTTCAGCACAATTTTCCTTCCATTCACATTTTTATCCTTCTTCAGGATAGGACTGAGAACAGGGCTTTGTACAAGCCTAGACTACCACTAAATGCTAGGACTAGTAGCAATTTGCTAGGAAACCTGAAAATGGTTCTTATAACCCTGATTGTAAGATAATTAAGTTATATAGTAATTATTCATTCTAATCCAAAATATAGATTTTTCATCCTAAAATAGAATCTTAAATTTAATTGGCCTTATTATGTATTACAGAAAGAACCATCTGACATTATAATGCTGTTAATACATTTTTTACAGTTTTGCATCATGCACTTGCATAAGCTGGTCTAGTTTATGTTGCCAAGTGCAGAAGATTTGTTGAAATTTAGGAGAAGGATGTTGATGGAAGTGTGCAGAAATGCGTCCACTATACTTTCTTTTGTAAAAATTCATGCGTCCCATTCTTTGAGATCTTAGATTCTACTTATTTTCTTACAAATTTCAGTTAAGTAAATCATAACTTGATCTAGTGACTGACCTGCTATCTTTGGGCTAGATATTGGCTGGAAATGCTCGGAAGGTTGGTGCTGTTCGATTTGAAAAGATAAACAACGGGGAAGCATTTTCAGAAGCCAGAGAGGTAACACGGTTGTTCCCCAAGATCATGAAGAGAAAAAGGAGCAATGACGAGGACAATAAGTACAATGAGGATATCTTTGAACAGAGACGAGCAAATGGCCACCCTGATGGCTCTGTAACTACTGAACACAAACAAGATAATGAGATTCCGAATGCACAGTAGTTTTATCACAGAATTTTGTTCTTATTTTGTTGTTCTTTTGTGCCTCTTCCCTTTTCTAGATTTCATACATCGCTATTTTGATGAGTCTAAAGACTCTATGGATAGAAGAAACAGAGAAAAACATGAAATTGACTAAGTAAACTTTTTATAGATGAAGGGAAGTATCAACATCTGAATCATCGAAGCTTGTTGTGTGCTTGAGTGTTTCTCTGGACCATAAATTTGCCATAAGTGGTCTCTCGCTGACCTGTAGCTCAACATGCCTGGTGCCCAAGATTGACTCTCTGTTCAGGGAGCTCCAGAGAGGTGGCCTTGGTTGACGGATCAATTCGGAGCAGAAATACGCTCTTGGTGACTTATAAGGTACATCTGGGTTGGTCCATTGTCTCTCAGACAACTGCTGAAGGAACTCTTTGCGCTGTCTCATCTCCTTTGCTCTCTGCAGCTGTCTGAATCTCTCCTGCAGGAGGTCAATGGATGAACGAGCAGCAGTTGGCTTAGTCTGCATGCCCATCAGAGTAGAGGCAAAAACAAATTGCAATGGATCAGATTGGAGTGGCCTTCGTGCCTCATTTGCATGTTATATAGGAGAGTAAGTTGTCTGATTTGCCTATTTTCTCCCAAACGTTTTTTCTGATTTAAAAGAGAACAGCATTTACTGCCGGAGATGCAAAGTCCAAGAAGAGCCAGTTGTTTCATATGGTAAAGAGGCAAAGGGCGCATCTTGAGAAACAGGTTCAAAATAAGAGCCCAAAAGTAAGCTGGAAGGTGGCATTTGGAAGGGTGCATCAAGGAGAATAAAACTGCTATGAAACCGGTTTGTCGTTGTGTTCTTTTGACTTTGGAGAAGACGTTGCCGCCTTCTGGTTGAGGATCAGTTGGATTTTCCCTGTCATTACCTCAGAGCCTTCCGCTTTGGTAATCTAGAGTGGAGTGGGCAGAAATTGGAGGTTAGGTTCGAGGACGTGAAGAAGGGACAAAATGAAGGTGGGATGGATGTTGGAAGTTATGTTCCTTCTCGTTGAACCCTGTCATTGGGAAGGTAGAGGATCTCCCACGGGGTGAAGAACGGCCGAGTGGCTGTCGACCCTGTGGTTCCAAGGGATGTGTTTTGTCTCTGAGCTGTTGGATTGAATTGGATTGGCGGCAAAGATGTTTGGAGTCATGTAGGAATGAGGCTTAGGTCCCTCAGTTCAAGATAATGTTATTTGTTGTGTTTCAAATCACGAATCTTACAGGTTGGTAGCTCTATTCTGTGACGGCACGAAGATGAAAAGAAATACTGGAATTTTTATTTTTATTTTTATTTTTGGCCTTTGAAAATGAAAAGTGATGTTCAATTTTGTTTTTTCTTATTCTCTAAAAAAATAAAAACAAAGCAAGACAAAACAAATTCCTTCATTTTCGGTGCTGGCTTGTACCGTTGGTATTGGTCATTCGTTTTTGGTACTATGTACAAATGTATGGGTCATGTCCGTGTTTAGATTGATTTTTTTTTATCGGTAATGAAATGTTCTAATGCTACTTTTAATATGAATTAACCACATTTTTGTTTGTACATTTTTCTACAATATTAGTATGAGAAACTAAACTGTATATTGAGTCTTACTTCGGCATGAGCAATGCAATAGGCCCTAGACAAAAGAATATTTAAATCTAGAAAAAAGAACATTTAAATTCTTAATAAAAATGTATAAATGCTCTAAGAATTTTTTTTTTGAAATTTCATTAAGAATATTGTATCATGTTTCTAGTGAGCATTTA
Source organism: Aquilaria sinensis (assembly GCA_005392925.1). Taxonomy (NCBI): domain Eukaryota; kingdom Viridiplantae; phylum Streptophyta; class Magnoliopsida; order Malvales; family Thymelaeaceae; genus Aquilaria; species Aquilaria sinensis. The sequence goes on along the minus strand of SMDT01003090.1, from coordinate 74,807 downwards.
GTTTTCTTATTAAGCATCTAGATATTATATTTAGCATGTGCATTCTATTAAAAAGTAACAACTAAAAAAATAACATATATATATATATATAGTAGTATTTTCTTAAAGAGAAAAAGTATGTTCCTTTTAAAAAGTTATATGTTCGACTCTTAAAAAAGGAATTTTCTTTTATCAAAAAAAGTAAAAAGAAAATATCGTTTTCATCATCTCAGTTTTTACAGAAGATTATTCGTTGTGATTCTTCTGAAAAAAACAAGGGACAACGTAGTTTTATTTTATTTCTTATAAAAATTTCATTCACTTTGTGTAATTACGGATGCATGTGTAAACTAAAATCATTAATGCAATAATTAATTTTTTGTAGCTCCGCACAACTACTTCTGTAATAGGACAGAACAAACAAAAACAAAAAACAGTTGAGAGTGGCAGTAAGAATAGAAGACAAAATAGATGGGCCACGAAAAGCAAAAATAATATGCCGAATTGGACTAGCATCATCACCATCTCTCTCATTTCATCAAGTTTAAAGCCACATGAATTTTGCCCAGTTGAGTTTTTCCTTTCCACCATTGAATTCCCGAAGGTTTACTAGAGTCATTTTTTTTTTTCGAAAGTCTTACTAGAGTCATTGGTAACGTTACCCTTTTTCTGATTATATTTTGTATTTTTGATAGTTTTGTTTCTTTTCTATTTTTATGTTTTTAAAATTAGAAAAAAATATAGTTAAATTCAGTAAAAGACGATGTATTTCACAGTTTTGAAATTTGTTCTCAGAAATGTTGAAAATAAAATTTTTCTTTTTTCCTTTTACTTTCAGTTTTTAGAAATAGTTGCCAACACGCTTTCTTCCAAAAACTAAAAATCAAAATAGGAAATAAGAAACATAGTAGTCTCTTCCTCCCGTTTTACTTGAAACGTTGGGCACACTGATTAAAGTGTTTATATTTTTTTCTCTCTTTTTTCTCGATTCTCCCATTTTCTTCCTTTGCTCCTTGTCTTCCCTGAAGCTTTATTCCTCTATGTCTTCTATCCTCATGGCCGAATCTTCGATCAAGCCAAATTGCCGATCAAGTTAAATCGTCAATTTCGCGTCGGCCTGACCTCCCTACAACCCCGACCTCCTCGCCCCTATCTCCTTGCTGCCTCGATATCCTCGCCTTGCCTCACCACCACTTTTCGCCGCTACCCAACATCCCTGCCACCTCAACCCACAGCCTCCTCATTGCCTCTCAGCTCCTCAACTCACGTCCTCTTCTCATCACCTTGACCCACAGCCTCTTCTCGCCACCTTGACCCACGCTGTCACTGGCTATACAATCGTCCTCACTGACATTGATCATCGATTTCGCCCACACCTTCAATCATCAATCGTCTTTGTTGGCACTGATTTCGCCCTCGCTGTCAATTGTCAATCCCTAATTCAATAGCAAAGTAGAGATGGAGACAAAAATTGAAACTATCTAGGAGGAAAGAAGGGGTAAAAATAGGAAAATAAGTATGCTTTTTAGGACAAGGGGAGTAGTTGTCAAATAAAATTCTAAAAAGTGATATCAGACAATGAGAAATAAGAGTATGCTTCCAAACAAAACCAAAGTGTAAATGTAATTAGTGCAAAACTCATGAAAATAACATGGTTGAGAAGTGATCGTCTCACATTTCTTGTAGAGATTGGGTGTCGAGTAGAGCAAGTTGCAATTGGTAAATTTGAGAAATATAGTAAAAAAGATTGGACAGAAATTTTACGTGAAAAACCTCTTTAGGGTAAAAACCATAAACCCAGATAGAAGAAATTTACTATGGAAAAAAAAATAGAAGTTACAATTTCTCTAATTTTAAAATAAATAATGATAATCTCTCTTAAATTAGGAGAAAACACTAAAACTAAACACTCTATAGAAATTGTTCCAATGAGCTTGTGAAATGATATTTGGGATGGGTTGGAAACGATGAAGCTCAAGCCTATTTATAGCTGAGCTCCACCATGTATCATAGTTCTGATTTCGGCGCCTGAAAATATATTACAACTAACTCCTGCCAGCTCTTCCTTTTCCCTTCTAAAGTTCAAAAATTGTAGGGTTGAAGTTGTGTTTTCTTTATGTGGGCTCACATTTTTTCTTCTTCTTTTTCTTCTCTCTTTATTTTTTCACTTCGGCTGACAATCTCTTACTTGAAGATATCGATTAAGAATAATCATATCTTTACACCATTTTTTTTATCATGTCAATTCTATGCTACTCATATCTCAATCAGGCCGCAAGATGACTAACATCAAATGAACTTATCAGTAGTGATTGCATTTGCCATGAAATCTGCTAAATTTTCTTTTGTATCAATTTTTTGCATAACCACTATTCCTTCTTCCACTTTCTCAAGAAGAAAGTGGCACTGAAGTTGTATGTGTTTTCTCTTTGAATGAAATGCTAGACTCTTTGCATATGTAAAACACTCTGGCTATCACAAAATATATATGTCTTCTCTTGTTGATGCCCTTGCTCCTCAACAATAACTTCAACCACACCGCTTCTTTACTAGCTTGTGTCAATGCTATATATTCGGCTTCTGTTGTGGACATAGCCATAACTAACTACAGTTTTGAAACCCGGCTAACAACTCTACCAGCAAGAGTAAACACATAGCCCGTGGTGGATTTACTTTTATCAAGATCACCTGTATAATTTGGGTCAACATATCCACTGACAATAATGTTTGATCCTCCATAGCATATGGCAACATCAGGGGTCCCCTTAATGTACCTAAGGATCTTCTTTACAACATTCTAATGCTCTTTACCAGGATTCACCAAAATCATATGATTTCTACTACAATTGAATCTTCTTTTATATCTTTTCCTGTAGTGCTAATTATACTTTTCCTCATGTAATTTAGAACTAACTTTTCAGCAATGTGGAGGAAATTTTTTTTTCCTATGTGTATAAAAAATTTACAATTTAAGAGTTATTTGGTAACGTTACCCCTTTTCTGTTTATATTTTGTATTTTCTGATAGTTTTGTTTCTTTTTATTTTCATGTTTTTAAAATTAAGGAAAATATATTTTTATTAAAATTTTAAAGTAAAAACTCAGTAAAAAAACAATATATTTGTCAGTTTTGAAATTTGTTCTCGGAAATGTTGAAAATAAGATTTTAATATTTCCTTTTACTTTCAGCTTTCAGAATAGTTGCCTGCATGTTTTCTTCCGAAAACTAAAAATAAAAACAGGAAATAGGAAACATAAGATAGTTGTCAAATAAAATTCGAAAGTGTAAATGTAATTAGTACAAAACTCAAGAAAATAGCGTGGTTTTTTAAGCGCTCGACTCACATTCACCAAAACCATGCGTCATAGCGGCTACGTCACCGACGTAGAAGACTACTAGTTAAATTCAACTAAAAAATTGCACTTTAAATATATTAATACTAGTAAAAGTCAATTCCTTCAAAAAAAAATTATAAAAGTAAATGTTGAATTTTTAATTCGTTCTAAGTAAACAATTGGCAGAACTAATTAATGAAGAACATGCTCATCCTCTGTTTTCTTACTTTTTTCAGAGGAAAGAACATGGCAGAATCGCGAGTAATGCTATTGCCCATTGGTAACCCACATCATATTTATAGATTATGGTTAAGTAATTAATGATGTTGGGTCACAATTCGTTATAGAAATATTGAAGTCTCTTTCGAACAGCTAGTATCTAGTACTAAAACCATTCAATAATAATTCAAGGTACCACTAGCTTTATGTACGAGAAAAATAAAACATATTAATTGCTGACTTTTCAAATCGGTATTGGTGCCACAAACTGTGGTTGGATACCATATAGTAAATCGTAACGAGATCTCCGCTTGGTTTTGATTAAGCAGATAATTAAGTGGACCAATATTAGTAAACGTAGTAAGTCATGTAACTCCATTTTAATTAATTAAATGACTAACTATATTAGATGACTTGATCAAGATCAATATCAGGTAGTGGAGATTATTAGATGCAATAAGTGATTAAATACCCATAATCAACATTAGTAAACGTAGTAAGTCATGTAACTCCATTTTAATTAATTAAATGACTAACTATATTAGATGACTTGATCAAGATCAATACCAGGTAGTGGTGATTATTAGGTGCAATAAGTGATTAAATACCCATAATCCCAAATCTTTAATTCTTGTTGAAAATTAATCCTCAACCTCTATTTCATTTCATATTGGTCCCAAAACTTTAGTTCATCGTTGCATCGTATATTGGTCTCTTGCTTGGGGAAGATCGCATTTGTGTAAGCCTCCTATTTAAGGAAAAGAAAAAGAAATAATTTAAATCGTCCATCAACTATAAAAAAAATTCTATCATAGAATGAAACTTAGGATCAATTCATTTTAATTTAAACCAACTTAATCTAAAATAGCTTATTTTTACTTTTACATTTTTTTCTCTAGAACCAATTTCATTTGAAAGCCAATAGTATATAAGTATAATAATCCATTTGAAACAAAATTTTTATCTTATTATTAAATTTCTATGATTTTTTCCTTTTTTAATGCCTTAAAAAAGAAAAATTCATAAAAAATTAATAGTATTATAAAAAATTTAAAATTAATGGATTATTTCACCTAAATAATATTAAATTTCAAATGAAATTAATTTTGGACAAAAAATATGAAAAAAATAAAAATAAGTCATTTTAGATTAAATTGGCTTAAGTTAAAATTGTTGGATTTGTTCCTTGGTTAATTGTTAATTTTGATGATTACAAAACAAAGTTAGTTTATCTTTTTAAAATGTTTTATTTCTTAGGTCAAATGGGTTTGAGCTTTTTTTAAGAAAAGAAAAATGTATTTTGATCTAATATTTCACTCAAAATTGATTTCTCAAATGTTTTATATCAAAGACTTGGAGTAAGTTGATATGGTGTTAAAATGTGTTAGTAAGGTATAAAATTGACAAGTTAGTATAATGAGATGCAAGGAAAGCAAAAAAAAATGAGTTGAAAAGGTCCAACAAGTTGGTTTGTATGTTTATTTTTGCACTCGAGACGTTTTAGCTTGAGGAAGTTACAAAGAAATAGGATGAAACAAACCAGCGGATTTATTTCTGAAAACAAAATCATTTTAGCTCATGGAAATCAGAAACAATTGATTAGAAGCAAAAAAAACAGTCGAAAAGCGCCATAAATGTCTTCCCCTTGAGAGCGTGTCCCAGAAATATTTGAAAATTCAAATTTGATGTGTTCTAGCTCAACTTGCTACATAGATTTCACAGTACCTCAGTTAAAATTCTAGCAGTTGGAGAAAAATACGCTTTCTGGTCTGAGACTCAATTTTCAATAGATTGAAAATTTTCCAACCGGTTGAAAACGCTAGACAGAGGTTAAAAGCTGTCAAATTTAACAGCAACGGTCACAAAATTTCTTGAAAGCTTTTCTGGCTTTCTCAACGTCTCTTCAATGTCTCTTTGGCCCCCAAATAAGTACAAAAACATAGAGAAATATTTTGGAAAGAACTTTTGGCCATTAGAAATGAAAATTCATCATCAAATCCTAGAGAAAGAGATTACCTTGAGAAAATCATTACTGTTCTTGTACTTTCACTTATATATCTAGCAAAGAGTGCTATTGTGTGAGCTTGTGAGTTTGAAAACACTTCAAACCTTAGAATCTCTTGTGTGAGAAATGGTTCCTAGTGATCCTTGAAGAAAAATAGGGAGCGTTTTCTAGTTAGCCTTGGAAAAAACTAGTGTTTGGTTTGGTGTGAACATTGAAGAAAACACAATTGTATTCTTGATCAAGAGATAGTAGAGGAACTCTCAAGTGGGCAAGTTTAAGGAGAGGACGTAGACTCCGATTGGTGAAATTGAACCTCTATAAATCCCGGTATACTTTTTTCTTTATCATCATTTATTTACTTGCTTTGTTTGTGCTTAGTATTACTTCATTTATTCTTGATCTTTGGTTGAGTGAATTTAGTTATAAAATTTGATTATATTAAAGTTTTTAAAGTAACTAATTCACCCCCTTTTGGTTGCACTTGGGCCAACAAAAATGAATTGTCCCTTACTGGAAGACAGTTATCGAAGAGTTTAATCAAAATTAGAAATTTAATATCAAATGGATACATAAAAGTTCTAACTATTTGGTAACTGTTTTTTTATAAATTCAAACTGTTATGTAAATATGTTATAGTTAATGAAAATCTAAACTATTAGTTTTTTCTATCTATAAGTTGGTTTTTGTGTCATAACTCTTACGTGGAGTTAGAGACAGATGTGTAATTCATTATAAAGGTCTGGGATTACAAAATGGAGGTTAAAAATCACTTGTGCAGTGGAAATTAAAAGTTAGATATAGCAGTATATCTTTATGAGAGTTAAGAATTTTCTTTGTAGGTCGACGTTGGAACCATTAATTTGGTCCGTACTTCGCCAACATAGCGTAATATTATATAACAAGGATCAGAATACTTTTTTTGTACATATAACTATATGTATGTATCGAATAAAGTTGACAGAAGCTCTGTTAATTAACAACTTTTATGATTAGTGATAAAGTTGATAAAAGCTCCATTTAGGAACAACTTTTATAATTAGTGTTAAAGTTTTAGATAATTTTTTCAACAATTAAGATGAAAATACTGAAACTAAAAACTACCATTGTATAATTTTTCAAAACTCTAACGCTAACCGTTGACATTAATACTAAACAGGGACAAAGTCAAACAACTGAGTTTATTCTCTCCCCTTGCAAAAAAATTAAAAAAAAAAAGTCAAACAACTTTATTAATTAATTTGTCCTGAGTGACAAATAAGAAAAGCCCAGCCAATAAAACTAATCTTAAATCACGTGGTAACATAGTTTTGGATCTAATGTAGTGTGCTTGATTATTATAAATACTGCTCCATCTTTTCCTTTGTATTCGCCACACATTCCCTTTGGTCCTTGTGAATATGATGGTAAACAAAAAAAAAGAAAAAGAAAAAGAAAATTCTCCCATCAATATGTACATTTTTATAATTCTGAAAATATATGTGTGTATATATAATCACATAATTGATCTCTTTTTTGTTTTCCTTTTTGGTGCAGCAAAGAATTGTAATTAAGGTTGATATGAGTTCTGAGCGTCGGCAGAGAAGAGCAGTGAAAATTGCTGCTACAACAAGAGGTGCGCTTATATATATATATATATATATATAGCAACATATTTTCTGGAAATTTGTATAATCCAACTTTTTTGTATTTCGGCGTAGGTGTGACAAATGTGAGTGTTGGGGAAGAGGGAAACAAGTTGGTGATACAGGGGGAAGATGTTGATGCAATTCGTTTAACCAAATGCTTGAGAAAGAGGCTGAGATGTGCAACTTTGGAAGAGTTTGAAGAAATTAATTAATCAAGCTTGATTAATCCTTTCTCTCTGAATTGCCTAAGTGTTGGTATTCTTTAATTATTAATAAATTTGTTTTGGCTGAGAAAGAAATTGCGTTGCAATTTCTTCATAGCTCGTCCTCTGTGAGATAGAACTATTAGGATTTATATTAATTAGATGATATATAAATTGATCGATTCTTTGGTTGGATCATTGGATGAATCTGTTTATGACGTGTTATGTTGTGTCTCTCTGATGAGGTTTTAGTTCTGCAGAGGCAGTTCTTTTACTAGCATGAGTTTTGTTCCTGTCATGAATCTTATAGGTTTCAAATTCTTTTTGGAAGTTGGTGGCGTATATGTGCTTATTAGTTCTTGCCATGCGTACTTGGTCTTAAGATTTGTATTTTGGCTTAATAATGTTTAAGATTAAAGGCAGCGGTTAAATTAATTTACCAATAGTTTCTCCAAACCTCTAACATTAAATATGGGGTTCATAGACTTTTTTTTAAGAAAATTGTTAATAAAAGATAATCCTTCCCTCTAAAAAAATTTGACTCTTTTCTTTTTTTTTTAAAACTAAAATTTGACTTAAATATACTTATATTAATTTGTATGTTAGAAGTTATTAAAAATTATATTTATAAGCTATAGAATTTAGGGTACCATTTTTATATAACAAATTTATATTCCCATAAGAAATTTTGAAAGAAAAAAAATTATGAATTAATTGATGTGAATAGAAAAAATGATAAGTTTTGCGAGACAATGAAAGTATATAATTTAGTAACTGGACTCTTTTAATTTTTTAATAGACCATCAAAATTTTCATAATATTTATTCAAACAAAAGAATATATCTCTCTTACATTAACAAAAAGAAAAAAAAAATTGGGTTAGTCCCTTCTCTCCATTGACATTTAGGATCATGGCAGAAATCCATGGACAAGCAATTTCATTTTTAGAAAAAAAAAACTGAAAAAAGAAAGGGTTACCAAGAATTAATTCTTAGAGGTGTAATGAACATTTCAGGCAAAAATTGGCAACAAACCAAAAGATATAACAATTTAAAAATAGAAACTATTGACACAGTTGGCATACATAAATGTGAGTATGGATTGGAAAAACCCGAGTCATTCTTACTGGATTAAGTTGAGTCAGTTGATTAAAATTAGAACATAATTCACGGATTGGTTTAACATCTGATAGAACTATCGGTTTTTAGGTTGGCTCTAGGTACCAACCTGAGGTGGAACTAAGTATGAGATATGTGTATAAATGTATAATAAAAGTTATGATATTATTAATTGCTTAAAATATGTAAATTAATTAAGCATGTACATTAAAATTATGAGATTACTAAATTACTCATATACTAAGAACATAAATATTTAAATGTTGATTAAATTATGTATTGTACTGAATATTTCTTAAACTGGTTATGCATGTAATTTTATTAAATTATAAAATTGTGAATTGTTATATTTATATAAAAGAAATCGAAAAGCCTAAAAACCAGAATTAAAAAAAAATCAAACCCTCAACTCTAGTTTTATTTATTTCTCAATTGTCACGTGGGTCGAATTTTTTTAAAATTATAACTATTTCAGTTAGTTCAAGTTCACTAAAAAACAAATTAACCCAACTCATATAAAATCCTAGGCACAATCATAAATTCATAATCGTCTTCTGTTTTTTCGATTCGTAACTGAAACCCAGTCTAGCCAATCCGACGGTTCGGCCGGTCTGATATGACGATCACGTTCTCAACTTGTGTAACGAAAACGGATGACGACGCAGACATGTTCCTTGTTTTGGCTGGTAACTTTGACTTTTTGTTGATGAAGAAAGAAATTACCTACTAGCACCTCTATGCATATATATAACTTTATATATACCTCTTTGTGCTACAAATGACATTTAAGAATTCAATGGTCTTTACTCAGAATTATTAACAAAAAATATTATTTAGGATGGCTAGGAACTAAATAATTGTATCAACAACAAGAATCAATAAAAGATAACACTGAGCGGAAGCAAAGTTAAAACACAAATACAAAGTAAAATAGAATTGTCCCACATGGTAATTATCCAAAGTAAAATACATATACATATAATGGTGGCCCATTATTTCATTGCCTTAAGATTTTTTTGAACATGTATAAGACCATTATCATATGTAATATATTATTTTATTAATTTCCCCAGTTCAGATCTCCCTAACAATCATGTACCATCACTTATTCTACTAATTGATAACTTAAACGAAGTAAATCCTCTAAGAAAGGTTATAATTTGAGCTTGACTAGTTACATAATATTATAATCTCATATATAATAACTAAAAGCCCCTCCGCAATTAAGAATTAATCAAGCTAACTATATAAATTTCTAAATAAAAATGCCATGCCACACGTTAATGGACATGCAATCTTTTTTACATTTTTAAAAAATCATTTACTAAGCGCTTTTTAGGCCTAGTTCATTCAAATCATGTGATCATGTGCAGTAAAAAATTCGAAAGTTGATATTAATTATTAGTAGTTGATGCTATTGACTTGGGGTAAGTCGTCATAACAAGTAACATTAATTATTAGAATCTCTGGGCTTGAAAATAAAGCAATATATATATATATATATATATATAGCTACGTTGAACCCATGAATAATGGTGGATCCACGACTGAAACCCTAATAAAAGAAGCTTATTGCCTACGTAAAATAAAAGTAGTTGTAACAATAATAATGATGATCGATGATGTAACATAAAAATTAGAAAAGGAAAAAAATAAAATGGATCACATGCTAGCTACTTATTTACTTTGAGAATTTGGATCCCTTGGCCTTCAAATATAAGTAGCCATGGCAGATAGCTCTTTCTTGCTGCTCTCTATTCTCGATTCAACTCCCCAATATATCGAAGCACATAACATTCTGTTTGGGATCTTGAGCAGAGAATATGAAGGTATGTATATAATTAAGTTCCAATTATTATTATTATTATTATTATTATTTGAAAATGGGGTTAAAATTATTGATCTTACAGCAAAAGATTATTATTGAGGTTGCCATGCATTGCGGAAAATGCAGGACCAAGGCCATGAAGATTGCAGCTGAAGCAGAAGGTTATATATTAGTTAATTACATAAATACATGTTAATTATTTTCTAATTAATATTTCTTGGTTTAGCATCTCTATTCTTACGCGCATCGATCGATCTATTGATCAGGCGTGTCACAAGTGGCGTTACAAGGAGCGGAGAAAAACAAGCTACAGATAATTGGGGAAAATGTGGATGCGGTTTGCTTGACCAAGCGTTTGAGGAGGAAGCTGTGCTACGCAAGGCTAGAGACTGTGGAAGAAGTGAAAGAACAGGCTCAAAAGCCACCGCAGAAGGACGACAAACCTGCGCCTCCACCTCAATATATTTGCTGCCCTGTTCAACCTCAGTTCGAGATCATTAGGATCGACGACCCCTCCCCCAGTCCTTGCACCATTTTGTAATTATATATATTCAACTCCAAATTAATATTCTTTTTATTGTAGCTAGGTACGTAACTATTGCTCTATTGGCTTCTTCTTTTTAATTTCTTTTTTCTTTTTACTAGCCAAGGAAAGAAAAATTTTATTGAAAATTATCGTCATACGTGCAGCTCTGGGTAGAGTTAAAAGTGTAGCTAGCATAATTCAGTAATGTTTAATTTGTAGGGCTATGGCCAGGTCGTATGATAATTATATAATCACAAATAATTTTGTTCATCTTCCTTTCCGGTGGTTTTTTTATTTCCGAAATTATTACCAATTATTTTTTTCCATTTCAAGCTAAACCCATGACATTAATTAACATCCATAATTTTTTTGCAATCGTCTATTTTCTTCTATCTCGGAGTCTTGCCATGGCAGAAAACCTCGTCTATGGCGCCAGATCATCGTTTCTGTTGATGCTGATGTTGCTCTTGTGATTAGCGAGCAGCACAAACGGTTGGGCTGGTCGATAGGATATTAACTCTTTTCTTAAACCAATGAAACAGTTTAAAAAATAAAGGCTGTACTCTTATTTATATATATTGGTCTATAATTTCTTTCTTTTTTGGTTTTAAACTTGTATTTTTTTGTCCCAAATTTTTTTAAATATTCATTGTTTTGTAGCAGCATGACGGGTGAACATTTTATTCAATGAAAAAATGTCCATTCGCACACCTACAAACTTTTAGATTGGGAGCCTGCATCCAATAAACCTGCAAAGCTTGACCAAAAGCAAAATAAAAAAAGAACGAAAATATAAACCCTATAAGAGCTTTTCTTTAATAGCATAATCAAATGTTTAGGAGGACCGCTCACACACACACACACACACAGATATATATATATATATATATATATATATATATATATATATATATATATATATATATATATATATATATATATATATATATCCTATCAATACTATATCCTGTTTCTAGTATGGACATAAGAAATAATCTGCAGATCAGCTATTTCAGTTGGAACATTAATAGGATAAATAAATGAAAAAATTTTATATAAAAAATATAAATGGAACTTATAATTTTCAAATATATTTTTTTAAAAGTTTCCTATCAACTAATAACGTACATAAACCAAGTCAAAATTAAGTTAAAAAAGCTATAGTAGTTCCACAAAATAAAACCGCACGTTGTTCTTTTCCAATTATTAGTTTTGTAAAGGATTTTTTTTTTCTTTTTTAACCTCGGAGAATGTCATAAAGACAAACTCAAATTAATTAAGAGACAACATTTTATGAAGTGTAAAAGAAAAGAATTGAGAAGGAAAAAAAAAAAAGGAGCTCCTTCTGTTGAATTTTTTATTTGTGAGATAAACATGCAAATAGGGTATAATTTATTTCTCAATGCATAATTAGTTGGCTCGATCCGTCAAAAGCTGAGTGATGAGTTGTGATTCCAATCACTATTGCTGATCAATCATAATTAATTATTCCACTCGCTGTGTTGAGTTAACTGAATTTATTTAATGAATCATATAATATGAGTTTATGTATTTGTGTATATTATTTTTATGTCCTAGAATTGTGGATACTAATTACACTTCCACCCCAAAAATTTAGGGTCAATTGTATTTTTTTTGCTTAAGTTTCAACACTAATTACACTTTTACCTTCAAAAATTGCAAACCACCTCCAACACCGCCCCTTCGTTTCTTTTTTATTTTATTTTATTTTTTTGGTTGAAAGAAGATGAGGTCTATTGATACTCAAGGGAGATCGTGCATATAGTCTTGCATCAAACAAGCTTGGAAAAGGGTTGATGGAAAATTAGTTCATTCATAAGATCTCATCTCCCTTTTACAATATAATTTAATTTCATTTGCACACCTATTAGCATTCCAATAAATGTGCTGGAATCAACACCATGCAAACTTTTGCTAGAGGCATTGAATGTCAACTAAAATCCCTCTAATTTCCCAAGGAAGATCACCTTTCTGTATAGCATTGACCACAATCTATGAGTCTGACTCTTTTTTGGCATGCAAAAGCTTCAATTTGATTGTTTTCTTATGACCTTCATCTAAAGCTGAAGCTTCAGCCACTACTGCATGCAGATGACATTACCATGAATGATCCTCCCGTTGTAACTAGATCATCATTGCTATTACAACTCACAATCCCCATGCCAATATTGCTTGAGGTCTTGTCAAATGCTACATTAGTGTTGACCTTTACCTTCCCAAGTTTAGGGTCTAGACCATCTCGGTCATTTATAGCTAGGCTTAGGGCTAATTAGGGAACACCAAGGTCTTCCAAAACTCATTAAAGCCCAGGATACATTTCTGGACCACAAAAGTAGGGTTTAGCTTCTTGTTCTTAAAGATGGCAGGATTCCTTGCCGACCAAATGTTCCAACAAGTATAGATGACTTTATATATGAATGCATGCCCATTAATGCTATATATTCCCATCTTACTAATGACTTTAAAAAACCAGCTACAAAAAGTTGTCACTACTCTAATATTGACAACATAGTCAAACATTCCAAGGCACATGGAATCCATTTTCACAACAACAAAGCATGCTCTACAATCTTAGGCAGACAACAAAAGGGACATTTATAATCATTTGTTAAATGCCTCTTTACTCTATTCAGGTTTGTAGCCAAACAGTTTTCTTAGATCCACAAATGTTTCCATAATTTTGGGTTTGGAGAATGAAATGAAAAGGGAACAGAAAAAACAATAACTTTTGTCTGAAAATTATATGCAGATCAAACAATCAAGTTACCTTACTTCTCAAATCGCCAAATCATCTCATCTAGATCTCTGCACAAAGAGATAGGAAACTGCTAGATTGCCTTAGAATCTTAATCAAACAGTAGTTGATTAAGTCTTCTTAGATCCCAGGCACAAGTAGTACGTTTTATAAGTTGCAAACCCTTCATATTTCTTAAATTATGTGGAACTTCCTTGACAGGATGAATAGATCTACCTTTAATAAAAAGCCATGGATACTTCCAAATAAACATAGATCTACCATCCCCAATTTGCCAACGATAGCCTTGTTGGATAGTACTTCTTCCCTGCAATATACTGGACCAGCCCTATGAAGCTCTTAAGCCTTTTTGTGCCTCCATGATTGAAGATTAAGGGAAGTACAAACCTTTTAGAATTATAACCCAAAAGCTACAAGGCATTTTAAGGATTCTTTATGCCAGCTTAGCCAATAAGGCTTTGTTGAAGTCTGTAAGCTCTTTAAATCCTAGTCCTCCTTTTGCTTTAGCTATTGTGAGAATGCCCTAATTTCTCCAATAGACTAGTTATTAGAGAGTTCACTTTCCAACACCAACCTGAAGGAAATTTAAAGCATGCCATTATGTAAGTAGGAACAATAAAAGTGACAATTTCATAAGAATTTTTTTGCCTGCAAATAATAGATGTTGCCCCTTTCTTGAAGTTTCTTAGCAATCTTATCCTTAACAAACCCAAAGCTTTTTCTTTGGACTTACCCCAAAAGAGTACGAAGTCCCAAATACTTGCCTAGATTGATTGCCTAGATTGACTATTTTTTATATCTGCAATCGGTTACTAATTTTATTCTAGACCATAGTAGGGGTATTCACACTAAAAAATACATAAGATTTATCCAAATTGATAGACTACCCTGAGGCTTCATAGTAATCCTTACGAATTTGAGCGAATCGCTTATAGTTTACAGTTGAAACTTTTATAAAAAAAATGAGTCATTTGCAAATAAAAAATGTAACAATATGGGTAGTGTTTAGTGAGTTTTATTCATTTTAAAGATTTGCCATGAATGGTAGAAAATATCATGCCCGAAAAGGCTTCAATAACAAATAGAAATGAGCATGGGGGATAATGGATCCTCTTGTCTGAGTCCTCTAGAAGGAAAAAAAGGGTTTTAGATTTCTTGCCATTCACAGCTAGCCTATAAGAAATAAAAGTTATCAATTTCATAACCTACTAAATCCATTGACTACAAAAACCCATTCTCTCCACAACACATGTCAAGAAACTTCATTCTGCTCTATCATATCCTTATTCATATCCAATATAACAGTCATTTCATATTGTTTCCCAATTTTCTTGTTTTTAAATGATGAAAAGCTTTATGAGCTACTATTATGTTATCCTGGATCAATCTACCCTTAATGAAGGCATTTTGAATAAGTGAGCTAATAGAGTTTAGGTGGGATCTAATCTTATTAGTCAAAACTTTATAGAAAATTTTGTAATAGAAATTGCACAAACTAATAAGCCAAATTTGAGACATTTTTTCAAGAGATATCACTTTAAGAATTAGCATAATTAGAGTTTAATTAAAGGGTCTTGAAAGTAACTTGGATGAAAAAGCCTTTGTAGCTTGAACAATGGTTTCTCTCATTTTATCCTGGAAGACTTGGTTAAAGACTCTAGAAAATCTGTTAGGTCCTAGAACCTTGAGACCTTCCATTTGAAAAGTGGCATCTTTTATTTCCAATGATTTGTTTTTTTTTCTTCCTCAAAACAGCTATCTAGATCCTGACAATTTACTTCCTAGGCCAATAAGCTGTCAATTTCTTGCCTCTTGTTTTGAAAATGCTTGTTGCTCCAAGCTATTAGATCTTTTTTGCGTTGATGAAGTTTTTGTTGCAAATCTTACTGAGCATTCATGTGAGAAACTTTCCTTCATGCTACAGACACCACCTCCTTACATTGGTCCCCCTTTGTCCATATATGCTCAAATTTGAATTTTTTTTCTTACCCATTTCGTCTGTCACCTTAGTTTCTAACATTATGGGGGAATGATCTAAGCCAATCTGAGCTTGTTTGAACACTTGATTATTTGGGAAGCAATCGTCCACCCTGCACTTATCAAGCCTCTATCTATTCTTTCCCATATGTGTCCTTTTTTCCTTTTATTAAACCAAGTAAATCTTTGCCTTTTATATCCTGCATCATGTAATTGAGCATGTATTAGGAACTCTTAACTTCTTCTCATCCTTCGTTCTACCTTCTTTTTTTTCTTCCTGGTAAAGAATGCCATTGAAGTCCACAATACAAAGCCAAGGTTGATCTAAGACCCTATATAATAATCAGACTTGCTCTTGCAATATTTCCATCCTTTTTGCAAATTTTGTTATTGATACACCCATGTATTCTTAACTTTATGACCAAAGGGATAATTAATAACTTCTGAGTCTATCCAATATTTGTTTTTTTGGTGAACTTGAACCACCATAAAGCCTGTCCTCCTGAAAGACCAATAAGATCAATCATGCATCTTGGCTCAAACCCACACATTCTCATCTGTTTATCCACAAAGTACTACTTTTGTTTGGTTTCCATAAAGAAGCAGATCTAGGGTTTAGATTTTCAAACTAAATTTCCAATGTACTAGCATTCTTCTTTGGAGATCTCCCTATTTTCTTTTTAGTTGGTCAATTACTTATATCACTATCAGGTTTTTTTCCTAAAGGTAACTCAACAATATAGTGAATTCTCCTTCCTATAGGAGGATGGTTTAGAATAACGGGTATTAAGGAAGAACATGGTTATAGGATAAATTGAAAGCTAGCTTGAATATTAGGTATGATAGGCTTAGGATGTGGTTGGGGAATTAGGTTAGGAATATGAAGAGAGTTGAGATGATGAATGAAGGATTATATACTAAAGATGAAATTCCACCCAGATGCTGTATCTCTTTAGAAAATTCCCTTCATACATACAAAGTACTAAAAAAAATGATGCAAGCATGTCCCTGCTATTAAGACAATGGTGAGGTAAAAGAATGAAATGCTGGGATGAGGAACATATACTACAAGAAATGTCTCAAATCGTTGTTTTCAGGATCAACAAACACACCCCAACAAAACATATAATCAACTTAACTGAAGTTCTACAAGGATCAGGATTATTAGTTTAGAAACAAAAACCACACCAAGCCAACTTTTTGAACCAACATAAAGAAACACAGTTTCATTTATTGCTCTACTCAGTTGTTTTAGGTGGGCATAACAAAGGCTTCTAGCTGTGAAGAAATCTATAAACTGGCATCTAGGCTAGTTTGAGCCATTTTTCACTTGTGCCTCCAGTGTCAAGCAAAAAAATTACCAAGTGAAAATAACGTCAACTTACATAAATTTTATGACAATGAGGTGTGCATAATGAATAACAACTAAACATGCATCAGATTTATTACTAGCAAAAATTTGCCCTACCTTTGCGTACTAGTATACAACATTAGCATATTCCTTTCTTTTAAAAGCCTTATACCTATATGATTCTGATGTCACAACGTTCTCCTTTATGTTTTGAAGCCTTTATAAAGAGTTTGAGATGCAGGATGTGTCACGGGGCTTTACCTATTATCCTATTTAAGTCATATAGGATCCCAGGAACCTTACACTAATTTAGTGCTAGGCCTGTGCAAGTTGCTCCTTAGTGGGCCTACTAATTAATTAAATCCTTAATGCGTTACTGTTTTATATTATGCCATACTATAGCTGTAGGTCAATAACATAAAAATAATATATATTTGGTACTGCTGGCCAACATTTCAAAACATGCATTCATATAAACATACTATGATGTACTGTAAACCCATACAAGCTACCAGGGAATATAACCAATAGTTCCATAGCGTTTACCAGATGCATAAGTTTGACACACACATATACATCATACAAAAAAGTGTCATACATATGCTACACACCGAGAATCTTAGGATCCAATCCCACTTGAGCTACATTACCAAAAAGGGGTCACTATAGTGTTCAAGTATTCCCTGTTCCTTGCCTCTGTACAACAAATGACAGTAAGTTAGTATTCCAGTAATTAGGAACCTGCAAGAAAGAAACTTAACAACAATGTACAATAATAATTAACTTCTGCACACCTAGTGTCAAAATACTAAAAACTAGTTCTTTTATTGGTTATTAGTCTCAGGTCCACCAGTATCTGCACATAAAATATATAAAGGATGTGAGAACCAAAAATTTCTAGTAAGGGTTATAACTTGTAGGAAAAATAACTATATATAGGACCGTGCATATTATCCATAAGGATGTCGATATATGCCTAGTACACTTAAGCTCAAGTCTAGTACTAGGAACTCGTATTATTGGCCAATAATCATGGGAGTAGCTAATTCCCACAATTCCTTTACCCATTTGTCTTGCAATTGACAAGTCCAACTTGTCCATAAAAATACTGCTTTAAAAGCTTCTTAGTATTTTCTAATATCCCTTATTTTATGTTCAGGAGTGAACTATTTGCATATTTAAATGCATGTGCTCGTGCTTGTGTTCTAAGGTTTTGTGAGTAGTTAAGGACACCTTCTCCTCTTAGGTTCACCCAAGCCTTGGCCCATCATGGTGACCTTAGGTATCTTAGGTTCTTAAACTATCATACTATTTATAAATTAGATCATATTAAGGTCCTATACAAGTTTACAAATATGCACTTCAGAGTTTGGCTTCCTGCCAAACCCAATCATATAAGCTTCTTAAATAGCCATCAATACTCAATTTAGATGCTTGTTAAATTCATCAATAATTCAGTCACTTGATATACAAATGTCTTGGCCAAATTTATTTAACACATAAGCATACAAATTAAACAACCCTTATCTTAGATAACTTAGTTTTCAAGCTCAAGGCACTTGATTCTTTTTGTCTCGGTTTCAAGCCAAACTTAGGTATCTTCTTAATAGCTTATGCTCAAGACCTACATTGATCATTTAACACATAAATAACCTATATTTAGGCTAATAATTAACAAAGCCCCATATGGTTTAAATGACTAAATTATCTTTTTCATTAGTCTCCACATAATTGGCCCCTTAATAAAACTTAGACCCAATATTTTTCTTTTCCTTTCTTATTAGTCTTTATACTTAGCAATAATCAAGCAATATTAATTCCAGCCCCCTTTGTCCAGCCACAAATACCAAAAATACATAGGAAAAGCTACATAAAACAACATCAATCTATAGCCTCATAACCGAACTCCATTTCTTTGTAATTTAAGTTATTTCTCAATCTCTCATGTTTAGTTTATTTAAAAACGTACATGGAACGTAGATTCCAGAAACTTCAGGTCCGAAAAAAATTAGAAAAATTAGGGGAAAAACAATTTGTTTACTTATTTGCAACAATTGAGCTTAACTTTAGCTCCTTATGCAAGAATACATGATTTCAACTCCAAATCCTTGCTAATTTGTGTTTAATTTGAGAGAATTTAGCTGCTGGGAGCTTAAGTGGGTACACCCATGACGTTTCTGAGATGAGGAGTGAAGTTTTGGGTGGTTAAGCATGAAAGAAATGACCCGATTGACTTAATTAAGACGCCACCACCTGACTTTAAAAATCACGTGCTCAGTGCCCTATTTGTACTCTCCAGTAAATTTGGGTTTTTTTGTAATAATGATAAAATTTTAGGATCAAAGTTGGTATTATGCTGCTCCTGGTTTCTTCATAGATATAATTACACGGCTAGTCCTATCCTTTCAGTTATATTCAATTTCATCCTTACTTTTATCAAAGTTAGATTTAAACCATTTATGAACAATCTAATCAATCTAAAATTTCACGATGATAGAGCGGAAATCATGAAAAATTGTGATATCTTAAATTTAATATTTTCTCATGCTCTATCTAACTGTGCAATAAAATAGGTCACTATATGAAATAACCAAAATACCCTTATTCGTTTGGCTTGCTTAAATGATCAATTTTATTCATTTTTAACTACTAAACTTTAAATTACCGAGACTTAGCTTGCAAATAAATTTATCTAAAGTATAATTTGTTAAATTAACTAATTACCTGGTAAGCTGAGATTTCTATAATTACCTTATCAATTAGACCTACAGCTTCGAGAGCCATTATAGGATGGGTCAACAGTTAATGGACAAAGGATGAAACAAGATCAAGCTTCATATCTCCAACTTTCATATTTCCTCTAATTGGCTAATCCATCTCATATGAATCGTGGCCTATGTCCTACACCCAGTTACTAAAAGCCTATAAGCAATAGTCCTTTATCCATCTGAACCTTTAATTCCTAAACTCGAATTCAAGGGATCTTCTTTCTTCAAACAATCAAACCTTAAAACATTATTGAATTCTTGTTTTGCAAAGTAAATCCAGTCTCCCACATCAACAATCACGCTTTGAGCAACAAAGTCCAATATACGGACTTCATACTTTACAATGATAGTATACACATTGATGTGAATCAATTTTGCATCAACAATGGTTTGACACCAAGGGAAGGACAACTAAATGCGCATAAACATTTATGGATTTTTAACTTGTAATAGAGCAGGTACTGTCTCTGTCATTAAAACAAATTCAACAAAAAATCAATTATGCATGCATCACTCTAATACTTCTATTAAAATCATGGAGACTTTGAAATAGGAAATATCAAATATAGTATTTTATATGAGTTATTACTTTAGTTTAATTTTATCTAAAATTTTGTTGCAACATTTGTTAAAAATATGTAAGTGATTTTATATAACATGAAATTAATATACATTATCTGAAGATGTGCTTTATAAAGATAACTATCTATGTGTTAATCCTAGTCATTTTTTTAGCAAAACTTGTGGTTGTAATTTGCCCATGGGACACTCAAGTCTTTTTCCCCTTTATTGCTTCTTAACCTACAGTTACATGCATGTGCAGATCTATTTATGAACTCTTAACTAATTGTAAATGTAGTACTATGGAGTGAATTGTCTTCACCAACTAAGGCTATTTTTTTTATTTTGAGATATTTACATAATGATTGTGCTAGGTCTAGTTGCTAGTTATGCACATTTGTCTTTGTAGCTTGCTGCTTTACTTGAGAACTTGCTATACAATCAACCTTGCCTGTTTTATATAATCAACTTATCCCATGCTAAAACATGAGGAGATCTAGAAGAAAACAAGATATATTGTAATGCGAGTGAAAGGGATACTTGATGTGGATGCTAATACTTCTATGGATTAATTATTAGAAGATTCAAACATTAAAATGCCAAAGGTATGTTGCATTAATCGTTTATCATTTGTAGTATAAATGATTGGTTCTTGTGCTCATGAACGTAAAGAAAAATAAGTTTCCATGTATAAAAACACCTTTTATCACTAAAAATCCTTGCCATTATTTCACATTTCTTTCTATAATTCTATTCATGGGCACATAACATGCATACAGTGGCATAGCTACCAAGGGCTGGGGGTGGATACTGCCCCCTGGAAATTTTGAAAAACGTACATATATGGTAGTAATTCAGTGATTTTGTTAAAAGTTAAGGGCTGAGTGTGCACTTTGTCCCCCCCAAATATTGTGGAAAAATATAAAGATGGGGGGCAGTAAGTCATACATCAAAAGAAATGATTCTCATTCAAAATGAACGACGCCACCTCAATTATGTTTATGCAAGCAAATATACGTTCAATCCCCAAATTCCCAATTTTCAATTCCCAAATCCCTACTAGACCTGTGCTCACTCAACCTTATCGCCCATTTTGTTGTCCTCTTCACTCGACTCACCTCATCATCGATGCATCACATCACCCACCCGTCCTTCGATGTGGTGACATCCATTATCGCATCACACCAGCACAGTGCAACAGCAGACTTCCACTCTCCTCCTTACCCTCTTAAGCCTAAAATCCTAGATCTGGCACTATATGAATACTCTTGTCTCAACTAGTTCAATGTTGCTGTTGTGAACAACGACAATTAACATACTTTGATAATCTATCTTAAACTATAATTGTTCACTTCAAAAAACTATCTTCTTGTTTTATAGGGGCATCAATACAAAATTGTATCAAATTTTGTGTGTGAGGTGTTTGGATATATTCCACGAACATGTAAAAGCTTGAAGGTTGTCCTTGAAGAAGAAAATCAGGAAGAAGAAGAGTCAGAATAAAGTGGATCTGATCGTCAAAACCCTAAGGAGATACATCAAATCTACAAACTTAAGGTATGGTTTGATGACTTTTTCTTATGTGCATATTCTTTCATCCCCATTCTCTTCTAAATGCACATGTCGTTTCCAATAATATGGTTCCAACACTTTGGTTAGTCCATGACTCCTAGACACTAATAGTCACATAGAGTTCCTTGAGGAGTAAAGACAGTAATTTTTCTTATCAATATTAGATATTAACCACTAGTATTCAGCTTCCTCACAAGAAGACAGAACGAAAAAAAAATCCCTCCCAAAGAATCTTCATATAAAAGATTAGAGCAATTGACCAAATTATTTTGATGTACTACATAATGGATGAAAAGTAGAAATATTAAAAATTTTCTGGAATAGAAACAAAATATCTTGTCAAAAGTACTGATCAACAAGTGCTAAAATGACAAAGTCCAAAGCTCTGTTAAGGATGATGAAAATGTAGATGAAAGGAAAATTATTGATTCATATGTTTTTCTTTAGCACAATTTTCCTTCTATTCACATTTTTATCCTCCTTCAAGATAGGACTGAAAATAGTGCTTTGTACAAGCATAGACTACAAACAAATGTTAGGACTACTAGAAATTTGCTAGGAAACTTGAAAACAGTTTTTTGTAACTTTGATTATAGGGTAATTAATTTATATAGTAATTATTGATTCTAATCCTAAATCTAGATCTTTCATCCTAAAATAGAATCTTACATTTAATTAGCTTATTATGCATTACAAAAAGAACCATCAGACATTATAATGATGTTAATGCTTTTTTTTTTTAGTTTTGCTTCATGCACTTGCACAATTTGGTCTAGTTTATGTTCTTGAGTGTGTAAGATTTATTGAAACTTAAGAGAAGGATGTTCATTGAAGTGTGCAAAAATGCAACCACTATACTTTCTTCTATAAAAATTCACGTGTCCCATTCTTTAAAATCTTAGATTCTACTTGTTTTATTGCAAATTTTCGTTAAGTAAATAATAACCTTGATCTAGTGACTGACTTACTGTCTTTAGGCCAGATTTTTGCTAGAAATGCCTAGAAGGTTTATGTTGTTCGATTTGAAAAAATAAACAACAAAGAAGCACTGTTAGAAGCCAAGGAGGTAACACAATTAGTCCCCAATATCATGAAGAGAAAATAGAGCAATGATGAGGACAATAAGTACAATGAGGATATCTTTGAATAGAGACAAGCAAATGGCCACCCTAATAGCTATGTAACTATTGAACACAAACAAGATAATGAGATTCTAAATGCACACTAGTTCTACCACAGAATTTTATTCTTATTTTGTTGTTCTTTTGTGCCTCATCCTTTTATTGGATTTCATACATCTCTATGTTGATAAGTTGAAAAATCTATGAACAGAAGATTTATGGGGGAAAAGAAACAAAGAAAAACTTGAAATTAACCAAGTAAACTTTTCATAGATGAATAGAAGTATCAACATCCAAATCATTGAAACTTGTGTGCTTAAGTTTATTTCTAGACCATAAATTTTCCAAAAGTTGTTTCTTGCTAAGTTGTAGCTTAGCATGTTGATTCCTGAGATTAACTCTCTGTTCTAGGAGTTCCAGGGCGGTGGTCTTGGTTGACGAATCAATTTAGAGCAGAAATAAGCTCTTGGTGACTCATAAGGAACATCTAGGTTGGTCCATTGTATCTCAGACAACTGCTAAAGGAACTCTTTGTGCCAATAAGGTATGTCTAGGTTTTATATGAATTTGTTTTGCATCACTAATAATTAGACACCAAGGGAAGGACAACTTAAGGCACATAAACATTTATGGATTTTTAAAATGTAATAGAGCAAGCATTGTCTCTGTCAATAAAATAAATTCACCCAAAAATCAATTATGAATGGATCACTCTAATTCTCCTAATAAAATCATAAAGACTTCACAATAAGAAATATCAAATATAGTATTTTATATCAGTTATTACTTTAATTTAATTTTATCTAAAATTTTGCTACAACATTTGTTAAAAATATTTAAGTGATTTTATATAACATGAAATTAATAAACATTCATTTTGAATAATTGATATGTAAGGTATTGATGTTGTAAATATAAGTGTTTTAAAAGCATACATGTTGGCTACTTGTTTTGGATCATTTGTAGTTTCTTTATGTTCTAATCGAATAAGGCTCATAGTTTAATCCTTCCCTTTACTTAGTCTAGAAACTAAAAAACTCATCCTTTAAACAAATGTTTTATAGATCCAAGCTCCCAAGTCTAAACAAAGAGAGAGAGAGACAAGACATTCGAGACCATGAGAGAGGCCTGACAATAAAGCATTATTTGAGTCATGTAGTTCACGGTTTCAAGCTTCTGTTGATTTATACTATTTTCTTGAATGAATGATCACGCATTCTAGTTCAGTTGATTAAAACAACCAACAATCTTTAGCTCCCTAATCTAAATAATAACATGAAAGGTAATTTATCGCAACTTCTTAAAGTCTTTGATTCAAATCTGAGAGTCAGTCGAGTTTATAAGAAAATCTCATATGCCATAGTCATATTGTACTTGGGGCAGTAGAATATCTTATTGAAGGATCTTTTACTTAAGAATTAAGGTCATTTAAGAGATATGTGTTCAGTTTGTGTGGAAACCCAACTAATGTTCTTTCACCAATTGTACATCTTATTGGTTTTCTGAAGACTATGGTACTTTTGTGTAAATCCCTTCTTCTTTCTCTTTTATGATTATTTTTTGGTATCATAGTGTGTTTTTTAAATCATTTACACATTAATTAATAAAAGATATAGAGAGGATATATTAAGCCATATGACACTTTGGTTCCATACCAAGGCAGTCAAGACTTGCATTTTCATCTATAGCTGGAAGAGAGATACTTAAACTACAACAACTTTAAGTATGTGTCTGAGAATTAAAGGAGATTAGGACAAGTATGTGTGTGCATGCTACAAAACATCAAACATTCCATTCCTTTCACTAATCAAGATTAAGCTTAAAAAAGCTTAAGTGGTTGATAGTTAAGTTCACTTTTAGAAATGTTCTCAATAGAGGTAAAACAATATTTAAGAATGTTTTATCTATTAGTTGCCTAGTTTAAAGTCTACAATGATAATAGATATGCTAATTGTTTTTCTCATCAACATGCTGTTCGACTCAACCAATAGGACTCTATGCGAGGTTTGCCCAACCAATTATTGTGATGATCTATTTTCAAGCCCTTTTGTGTATTTTGTTAACTTCCAAATGAAGACATTTTTGTTCCCAATGTACATGTTTGATCTTGTCTTCTAACTCTACAAAACTGACATTCTATTGTACCATCATAAGTAAACGTTATGCATTTTTATTTTATTTTATTTTTTTTTGTGGTTCTTCTCTTTTGTAATATTCTTTTTCACTATATTACAATGTTTCAGGTTTCTTTTTCCCCTAACTAAGAGTGAAGTTAAATATGTGGAAGACAGATGAAATCCTATTTCTAAGCGAGTTGGTCAAGTGATTTACAAAGCATGAATAGAGTTAGAACATGTTGTTGAGTTTTGTACCATTAGCCGCAAGTGCAAAAGATGTGTTAGGTTTTGGTGAGTGAGCATCATCCCACAAGGATTGAGCATATTGCTTCACAATACCACTACCTTAAGACAACTTTAGCTAAACAATTAAGACTGAGTAAATTGCTAGACAAGTAATTAACTACACTAAGCTAAACTACTTCAAATTTCACTACACTAAGATGTAGACAATGCAATGAAATTAGGGTTTTTGTCAAATTAGTGAATCACACTTCTTATGGTTTCACTACTTGACTTAATTGGTTAGTGAATTAAAAGCTAATGATTTGATTTTCCTACTTGTTGGTGAAGTTACCAAGTTGAACCATTACTCTCCCATCTGTTTAGTGAGTGAAATTTTTCTTTATTATTTCTAAAATCTATGTCAGCCTATTTAGAAATTCTTAATAGCATCATTATTTTCTTCAAAAAATATGAGTCTTCTGCTACACATCATAATGAAATGCTAAAAATCAACCTTCAATCTCTACCCCTAAAGGCTTGAGCTCCATATCTCCAACTTTTTTATTTCCTTTAATTGGCCAATCCATCTCATGTGAATCGTGACCTAAGTCCCACTTCCTATTCCTAAAAGCCTTTCAAGAATAGTCTCTTATCCATCTGAACCTTCTTTTATTGAACAACCAAACCTTAAAACATTATTGAATTCTTGTTCTCCATAGTAAACCTAGTTTCCCACATCAACACTCATGCACTTAAAAGAGAAGTTGAGCGACAGTCCAATATATAGAATTCATATTTACAATAATAGTATACACATTCATATGAATCAGTTTTGCATTAACAATGGTCTAGCACCAATGGAAGGACAACTCACACATAAACATGTATGGATTTTCAAGGTATAATAGCCCAGGTGCTGTCTTTATCACTAAAATCAATCCATCCAAAAAATCAACTATGAATGCATCACTCTAATACTTGCAATAAAATCATAGAGGCTCCAAAATATGAAATATATAATATATTATTTTCACATAAGTTTTTAGTTTAATTTAATTTTATCTAAAATTTCATTACAACGTTTGTTAAAGATATGTAACTAATTGGGTAAATGACACCCATTGCCCTTGAACTAAGGCCCATGTTATAGATTTATCCTAGAACTAAAAAAAGTTATACTGTTTATCATCTAACTATGAAAATATTGCACTATTCATCCTACCATCAAATTTCTTGTTAAAATGGATGGAAAAAAATGTGAAAACAAGTTTTAACTTTAAAAAAACTTTTCATTTGCCTTAGAAACCTCAAAACTTTTATATCTTGCAATCAAGCTACCTTCTCTACTTTTTTTCAGCCATTTAACATGAACCCATAGATTTCCTTCAACCATTCCTCAGGGTCTAAATTGGGAGAGAGCATTGAACAACAATGATGAAGGAAATCATTGCCACCAACAAGCTAAATTGCCCAGCTAATAGGCCCCCAACCTAACCCATAGAAAACAAACAACAACACCATCCCTGGCATTAAATTGAACATGCAAAGGAGAACACAATCGTTAGAGCCAAAGGACTTAGAGTAGTAGGTTATGCCAATGTAAGTGAAAACACTGAGTAGCACTTGGAAAGGCATTTGAATCCATCCACGAATGTAAAGATGGAACCCTGATGGAAGGGAAAAATCATCGGACATGAAATTAGAGAGAATCGACATGAATAAGCTGCAAAAGGTACCAATCAATATAATAGTTAGTGAAGTCAATACCTTTGTCTCTGTAGCCAATTCCTGTTAGCTGCTAAAATAAAGGAACCAAAACAACAGCCGCAATAAAGGGGCAATGCTGCCTCTTGCAGATCAAGTCTGCCCATAGAGTTTTGGATAGTATTTCAAGGTTGTGCATCATATTCTTCAATTCTTTCTCGATTTCCACATCACTGTTCATGCTAACTGGAGATGTCGCAATAATTCCCTTGCCCTCATGCTCTTCCTTCTCTCCAACATCTAGCTAAGGATGTCTGCTGGTAAAAACCAAGCGGAAACATAAAGCTAGATGTTATTTTAGAGACATAAAGCAAAATAAAGTGGAGTGAGAGACCTATTCCAAAGCCCAGCAGAAGCCTACTGCTAACAAACATTTCGACAGCACTTGCTGCAGCGTGAAAGTGGCTGCTGACGCTAGAAAAATAAAGGTGATAACCATGGGCGTTTTCATCCCTAACAAACTTTTAAGTGGTGATGCCAAGAGCCATGCCACTAGGGCCGCCATATACAAGGAAGAAGTAAAAGCCAACAAGATGGGATCACAAAAGCTGGACAAGAGATTTCTACCTGGCCTTTTCAAGTCATCAAAAATAAATGGGAAAAAGGTGTTCAAGAAAGATTTCATGGATGAAACACCACTCGAGATGCCAAATTTGTAGAGCAATTGTTGCAGCCACCACGTAGACGCTCACAACAGAGAAAGTCGCCACGATAGGGTATTTGTTACTAGACTGCTCATCTTTTTCTACAAGTTGTTAATAATGCCAAATGTGACCACTATGGCCGATACCTAGCACACTAGAGATAAACCATTAAAGAACACCATTATATATTGGATTACTCCATAATTTATCCCTTTACATAAAATAAAGCATATCCAACTTTTGCCATTTTTCTATTAATTGGGGTGAAAGAATGAATTATTTGATTGCAAGATGTAAAAATTTTGAAGTTTCTCAACCAAATGGAAAATTTTTTTAGGGTTAAAACTTATTTTTCACGTTTTTTTCTGTCTATTTTAACAGAAAATTTAATGGCATGATGACAATATTTTCATAGTTAGAGGACGAATAGTATAATATTTTCATAGTTAAAGGATGAATGGTGCAACAAATGATTTTATGTTTTTATTTACCTAATTTCAATTATTGTTTAGGTTAGTTTGGCTTTAATCAATTTCTTTTTTTATATTTTTTAATTATTTATTACTTAAATTTTTTGAACTAAATTTATTTTAAAAAATACCCACTATATTGTGCGGGCCAACATTCCTCATTCATTACTATATATTAAAGTGCATGGGGGTGAATCATTGTTCATAAATAATAACATCCCTCTACTTGCCTTTTTTTTCCCCCTATTTTATGGTCAAAGTCCTATTTTAGTTCCTAGGTATGCTATTTTTTACTTTTTGGTCCCCCAGCTCCTCGATGTAATGATAAGGTCATTCGTTTATTAATATGCTTAAACTCAATGGGTGCTCTCGTGCTAACCTAGGGTCACGATACGCACTATGATTGTGTCGAGGTTGTCTAAGGAACCCACCGTAAGGGCATGATGCACACGATACTCTAACAAGGGCAGGCCAAGTACACATTACCACTCATCGTGACATACACCACCTTGGGGTTTTTCCATTTATGCAAATAGGAGACTAGTATCAACCACACGCAAAATCTTGCGGATATTACCACGAGGGTGAGGGTTATAATGCGTGAAACCTAGGCAAATGTGCCTCAGCTCGAAGGCTTGGGGTGCAACTTGCATTCAAAAACTTGATAGTTCACGAGATTCTATAATTCATACCAAGTATCACATTTTGCTACATTCTTTATCGATGTGATAACCGAGACATCCATTTCCAGGAGTCATTTTGGATTCATTTCAATGGCTGATCCCCAATGCCCCCATTTATGGGTGCACGTTGCACTATTCCAACTTAGCACATTGTTATTAATTTTCATGGGTCATGGTGCTGTGCAAGAATGGACAATAATCCTTCCGCAGGTTCACTTATAAAAACCTTGTTACAAATTTTCCTTCCTATAAATAATAAGATTCAATAGATTTCTCGCGATGTCGTAGGCAGCGGACCACCCTCGTCACTATGGTCCAAATAATTTACTAGATCATTCAATCAGTAAAAGCGATGGGTGGTGTGTACAAAGGGTAAGGACATAGTCAACACGAGCTGATGACTCGCGCTTACTAGGAATTCATCATTGAAGACCAACAATTGCAATGATCTATCCCCATCATGATGAAATTGCAAAGGTTACTCGAGCTTGTTGGCCAAAGCTATAAACTTGTTGAATACATCAGTGTAGCTATAATTAAAAGAATGTGTACATTTAAAATTAATAATAACTAAAATATTTTTATCTATATTTTTAAAATAATATGTATATTTATAATTAATAATAACTAAAATATCACTAACTAAAGTACTATTTGATAATTTATGTCATTATAATTTTATTCTAAAATAAAATTATATTTTAAATGCAAATATATTAGTGTGAGAAGGGTATGGATATGCTCAAGCAAGATTAGTTAAATCTATACCATTCTCGTTGCTATGTGAGTAAGGATGTTCAGGTTTAAGGGACTAGGTTTGGAAATGGTTGGGTTTTTTTTCTTTATATCCCTACAATTATGATTAAAATCCAAAGATCTGATTATCAGATTAAAGAGTTTGGCAGCTAAATGCTCAGATATAATAGATGTATCAACTAAATAGGGAGTTTGACAATTCATAAAAAAAAAAAATTCTAAAAAAGCAAACTTTAAATATGAAATTTTTTTCTTGCTGCAATGCGTATGGGCTTGCAAACCCAGTATCTTTAAAAGTTGATAAAGTCAAAGCACTCTTGAATCGTAAGTTGACACGTGTATTTTGGTTATGGTAAAATTTAAAATGGACATGTGACAGCCCCTTATGAATTGCAAAGTACACGTGGCAGGATGACAATTTTTTTTGAATTTTTTATAGATGTGAAATGACAAATTTGTCAATGTTCTTCATTTTATATCTATTTATATATTTTTCTCTAATGAATGATTCAACCCTGTTCACTATCAATGAAACCCAATCTTCCATTTCTATGCGATCCAACTACATGTCCCCATCCATCTAGAGACTTATTGGCCTATTTCAAATCTGTCCCTAGCTTTGCAAAATGTCTAATATGTTCGGCATTTGTGTCCATAAACTTTTTCAGTCAATCAATTAAGTCTCAACAAAACCTAATTATTTAAGTAAATAGGTCATAGATAGGGTGTAACAATATGTCTAGCAACTAAGCACATGTTTAGACCAAAGTTAACCTTATAATGAATAAATCAGAAATAGTTCAATTACCTAGTAAGTCACAAAAAATCCCTATGCCACTGAATTCTTACTCATGCTCGGCTACTTTTTCAAGCTGGAGTTGATCCAAATATCAATGCAAATAAAGAAACACTTCTACATGCAGCAGCCGCTATAGGGAACACAATGGTTATTAGAAGTCTTTTGAGTGCAGGAGTTGATCCAAATTTTACTAATAATATAAATTATAGTTCTTGCTATCTAGTCATGTGATCATAAATTTGTTTAATTCTTAGTTTGATGGCTGTAATTTAATTGTTATTAAAAGATTTAAGCACTCACCATTTGATGAGCATCTTGGTGTACATTAAAACACCTTTTGAGTTTGAAAATAAATTGTGCTAAACTATTCTTTGTACAGCATTTGCGTAACTTGCAAGTAGTGAATGGTTACCTCTATTCTTTGTAGTTTTATTTGTTACCACCTTCACAAAATGAAAAAATTACAGCATAATGATCTAAAGTTATATGCTTTAATGTTCACCACAGTGTATAATTTGAGAAGCGTAAAGTATTGAATATACACTCCTTTAACTGATGCATAAAGTGGGAGTTTGGTCCTTAAGAAAGCCTTAAAGGATTGCTTGTTTACAAGTAACCCTATGGACTAAATATACTAAATTGTAAGGTTAAAAAGGTTGGGTACTTAATTGTAAAAATTTTTAAAGAATGTTTATGAAGAGGACATAGATGGAATTAAATATATTGTTGGAGACCAAAATGTTTAAGGAGGCAAATTTAGTAATTTAATGCTTAAGGACACTTAAGGGGTTAAGTGTTCGAAACTTTTTTAAAGATTAAAATGACCTTTGATCAAGGTAAAGATGGTTAGAAATTTGTTATTTTCCCATTGTAAGTGGCCAGCCATGACCCTGTCCAAATGTGGCTAAAAATTGCAAAAATTTCATGCATGCCATATATGTATCTAAACCTAAGTAAAAAAAAAAAAGATAAAAAGGGAAAATAAAGAAAACATCAACATTTTTCTTCATTTCCTTCTATACCTTTGACCTTCATTAGCCTTAAACATTTCCTTGAGCTCCTCCACTATCCTCCATAGCCATTTTAGCTCAAGCAAGCAAAAGAAAGCAAGAAAGCCATCAAAGTGCACAAAAACCCTAATTTTTGGGTCTACCTACGGTTTTCAATTTCTACAGCCAAGGTAAGGGTTTTATCAAGTTTCTTGATTTGTTTACTAAATTTTCAAACATTCATGAAGCTAAGACTAAGCCTGGAGCAAAAAGCTATATGAACCAAGTTTAGGTTAAAAGGGATATGCAAGACATGGTTTCGACCTTATTGTTATCTTGCATATTGATGGTAGTTCAAATAAGGGTTTCTAGAGCCTAAGTTAGTATTAAATAAGGCCAATTGACCTTCTAAGACTAAGCAAAAGCTTAAGGAAGCCTGCCATAGTGTTATCCTATTATTTATTTGATTGTTTATGGACTAACCCTAACGTATTGTTGCTACCAGCATTGTATTTGATTGTTGCTGTGTTTTTGTGTGCATTTGGATTGTTATATTTCTATATATGTGTTGTATTTTTGTGTTTTAGTTTCTTTAGATTTTAGGTATATGGTTGGGAATTCAAAAATTTAATGGTAATTCCTTATTAAGTTCTCCAATAAAGGAACTTACCCCCTTTCTTAAGAAATTCGGAAAAAAAAATTTCAAACTAATAGTTGTAGTTTGAGTTTTCCTATGAAGTTTCAGATACTTGAACTTTAATATGTCTAATATTTAACTGAAAAGTTTCATGATTTAGTGTTGGTACTTTCTATCTCATACAGCAGCTGCATTTTCTAAGTTTCTATAGTGCATTGTGTTTGAAAGGCTCTCCAAAAAACTAATGTACATACCCAACTGAGCTAGGACATATGTGTGTTGCATCAATGCATGTAAAGACATTATGAATGTTGTATGGATGATATATAAAGTAATAAAGTGTGGTTTGTGCAATTCTATCCACTTTGTAGTTTATGGGCTATGTAAAAAATATATCTTTAATGCTTGAGGAATAACTTAAAATTAAGGGGAATGGCTTTCCCATGTGCCTAAAATATGTATGGACACTACCAAGCTAATTTTTCTTTTTAAAGTGAAGTACAAGAATTAACATTTACCTAGAAAAAACAAAAAAAAACACAACATCTTGTTATTCAATGAACAGTAAAATAAGCCATGCATATTTATATATAGTAAGAATGCTGTTTCACCTCCTCAATGATCATTGGACTTGACATGTATATATTTCCAGGTACAACTATCTCAACTAATCCCTAAGAATATGCTTCTCCACCTCCACAGTGATGTCATTTTATCATCTCAGACAGGGAGGCATCATTTCACTAAATGAGGTGCCATCTTAATAAGCATCATATCAACTAATGGGCATCGATGCTCCTCAAAATGATGTCACCCCTTGATCGGTGATCACTTGTCAAAGGATAAAGGTACATAATTAGACCCAGCCAACAAAACATCTAGGGCCAAACCCACATTTTACAAGGGACTTATTGATATTATATAGGCACATAAACAGGCGATTCAAACTGTATCTATAAAAGAAGAGCCTAACTTGAACATCCTAATAGGCATACTATTAGATTAATAAAAAAGATAAAGGTCAACAAGGCAATTGAATCCCCCAACAACTAGATTTGCCCATCTACATGATACGTCCATGATTTCTTACTAACCAATATAAAAGGGGAACCCCATTGGCTATCCCGTGATATAGAATACCAACTACATTCTCTTTTCTATAACTTCACTGCTCATAATAGAGGGTGACTTAATTGTTAAAAGGTTTCCCTCAGATACACATCTAAGGGCTTTTTCAATATCTTTGAGTGTAGGTTTTCTGATCAACATTGTTCTAGCTCTAAGACTAAACTACTCACTTTAATTGCTAGTATCTTGGCTACCACATTGCATTTGTTGCTGAGTAGAGTTGGTCCTCATGTTGCAAGGTGACTGGCTTGTAGTTTATAAAATGAAATAGGGGTGCAAGCAAATAACATGCACATGAAACCTAACCCGAAATATAAGGATAGAGCTATGTTAGGGAATAATGTGGCACTCGGGTCAACTCAAACTTGAATCAATCTCAAGAGGTAGAAATTGGGCTAGATTGGGTCCAACCTGATATAACCCAAAATTTGGAAGAAAACCCAGTTACCCAGCCCATCGTACCCTTATTAAGCCTAACCTAGCCAGCCCAAAATAAGCTAACCCTAATCCCTAAACTAGTCACTCCTCCCTCTCTTATCATTCAGACACGATACGAGCAGTCGAGCATACAGACGGAAAGCTGTCTCCCATTCACCCCTCGCACACCTTGTCATTGCCTACACAACCTCCTCCTGCTTCCTCGTCCATCACCGTGATCCCTTCATTCTCCTCCAGTCTTCCTTGCTTAGTCGCTCGCTGCACCGCTCTCAATTCTGACACCATCGTTCATTACAACAACTTTGGCTCTCTTCGCCTTCCTCAACAGCTTTTTCCGTCACCCACTATACACGTCGAGATGAAGGTCACGGAACCATAAATTTCTACCGTAAGTTCATCTAACCCTATTTAATGGAATTATATGTGAACTTTGACAAAGAGTTTGTGTTATTCAATCGAATTACATATATAGTTTGAGAAAGAATTTGTACTTTAGCTTGTTATTTTTCTACCTTTTACATGTTCAATAGGCCAGTTTACTTTTGTGGAATGAAATTTCCATTAGCTGATTATAAGTACAATGGACATAATAAACATATGTCTAATCAGATATAGCATAGATTTTACAATTTTACCTTTTACTATTGCAAAAAATTTCCCACACTCTCTAAACCCTATGATACGACTCCATTGATCACATACGAAGCCAGAGCGACGACTGAAGCTAGAAACGAAGCTAGAGTGACGACCAGAGTGAAATGATTCTAGTAGTGGTGATTGAAGGAGGTGAATCCAAGAGTGGTAACTGGAGGAAGCAGACAACAGGGATCCAAGCGAAAGATTGGTGATAAGATCTGAGGGAAGGTGACGCAGATCCGAGGCAAGACAATAAGATCCAATTGGAGGCAAGGCAAGGCGAGGCAAAGTGAGGCCAGGGCAGGCGTGAGGCGCAAGGTGAGGCTGAGACTAAGCGAGGAAAGAAGCAGCTAGGCTCGAGGCACAACGGCGTAAGGTAAGGCCAGGGGTAAGGTGAGGTCAGCGCAGGCATGAGGCACAAGGCAAGCCCAAGGGTGAGGCGACGCACAGCAGTGCAAGGTGATGCCAGGCGAATGATGAGGGGAGGCTGAGCGTAGAAGGAGGGCAGCATGGAGGGAAGGTTGCTAATGAGAGATGACGTTTGATTTTCCAAAACAAAAATATTTTTTTGTTAGTTATTATTGTTTAGACACTTTTCTATTATACTTTAGACATTTTAAAATTTTATTTATATACTTTTTTAGACATTGAATTATATACCTTTATTTGAACATTTCTTCAAATATTTAGACACTTTTACGTGTTGATTTAAACACTTTTATATATTTAGTCAAACACTTTTATATATTTATTAAAAAAAATTTCAATATTCAATTAGACAATTTTACTTATTGATTTAGACACTTTTTTTATTATATTTTAAAGATAATAAATTGTTCACAAGTTGATTATGTCATTTCTTGTTTAGCAATTCTGTCATTTTTTGTTCAGACACTTTTACATGTTTATTTATACATTTTACAATATTCAATCAGACATTTATTCTTATAGCTTTAGACACTTTTAATTTAAGATTATAATAATTTATTTTATATTACTTTGTAGACACTTCCACATATTATATAAAACACATTTACATTTTATTGTAGACACTTTTGTTGTTCGAAAGCAACAAGGACGTGCTTGTAGGAAACTATCAAAAGCAAGATTCAGTGGGTGATCGACAAAATCCGACGAGTGATAACAAGATCCAACGGGTGACGACAAGATCCGTGAAATGATCAAAAGCAAGATCTGACAAATGATCAATGAGATCCGGTGGGTGATGACGAGATTCGGCGGGTGATAATGAGATCCGGCGAGCGACGACAAGATCCGGAAACGATCAAAAGCAAGATCCGATGAGTGATCGATAAGATCTAACTGGTGACGACTAGATCTGACGGGTGATTGACGAGATCCGAAGCCGAGCGCTACGAGATCTGGAGCCGAATGATGATTATAAGACCTGGAGGTGATGATGGTTCATCAGAGGAGAAGAGGGCGATAATGGCGGCGGCAGCAAAGGTGAGTTTTCAAGAGTGAGGGTGAATTTTAATCCAGGGGTAAATTTGTCAATTTATTTATAAGATTATGGGTTATTTATAGGGAATTAAGGCTAATTAGACATATTAATCTAGATTAAATCTGTTAATCTAGACTAGATTAACAAATCTATTAATCATCAGTTGCTACTCCTATTTTGTTATAATTTTAAACATCATCATGCATGCATATATATACATATAACAAGCTAATTATAAATCAGTTATTAATTAGATTATAGGTTATTTGATTCATGATTATCTCTTCCCCTTTCTTCTTTCTTCTAGGCAATTTCTTCTTGAGCTCTATCTCAGATATTAAAAAGTAAAAATGTAACATTGGACCCCTTCAAATTTTTTAATAGAACCCCATAATTTTTATTAAATCTATTAAAAAAATAGTATGCTCTTTTATTTCAAGAAAGATAAAAAATGTGAATTTTTTCTCTACGTTAACCATTAGAATAATGAAAAAAGTCTTATTTTGGCCTTTTAACTTTCATACATTTTCCTATCCAAGCTTTGAACTTTTTCTATCAATCTTTTTTTCTACTTCAAACATAACAAAATTTGTGAAGCTAATTAGACACAAAATAAAGTTAATAAGTTAAGTGGAAGACATATATATATATATGTGTGTGTGTGTGTGAGCTAAAATGAGACTTTTGCCTCTTATATTCTATACAACATAAATATCCCAATTATCTTCTCTATAGTTCATATATTTTTCTAATCATTCGACTAATGATATAAAAAAAGATGTTAAATTAGATAATGTTTCAAATTTTCTTCTAAAAAATATTTTATCATTATTAGATTATAGTACATACAATTTTATAAGATTTATTATTTAATGTTGGGGTTTAATGATTATATATGTATATGGCCCCTTTACAAAAAATCCTGGATCCATCCCTAGACATGAAATTGGGGAGGAAATCCAGGAGAGAAAAAAAAATTCCATACTAATCTCTTCCAAACTTCTCTTCCACAAATTAAAAGCTTAATTTCAGAAACAGACCTTCATTCCACCTCCCCATCGCTCTCCCAAATTTCTCTC
This sequence comes from Aquilaria sinensis, assembly GCA_005392925.1. Taxonomy (NCBI): domain Eukaryota; kingdom Viridiplantae; phylum Streptophyta; class Magnoliopsida; order Malvales; family Thymelaeaceae; genus Aquilaria; species Aquilaria sinensis. Next base: position 38,013 of record SMDT01003090.1, on the reverse strand, counting down.
CCATTCTGGTTTTTCGTTGCCCTTGAAACCCGATAATTTTTTCCTAGTTTTGGAGGCCATCCGACACCTAGATTTTTTTATTTTTTGCTTGCCATAGTCGCTTCAAGTTTTGCCCCTAGCCATCATCGGCTTCGTTTCAAAGCTTCCCACCGTCATCAAGGATCATCGTTGTTCCTTTTGACCAACGTTTCATTGTTCTTGGGAGTTTGTACGGCAAAAAAGGGGATTAGTTTATGTTTGATTTGCAAGGAGAGAAGCCATAGGAAGGTGGATGGGAAATAGCCGGCGATGAAATGAATGGAGGTAGGGACAAAATTCTTTGGTTGATGATATTTCAAAATAGGCAGTAATGTTAGTTCAATTCTAGTTAGGATTATTGAAACTAGTAATAACTAGGTTAGCATGCGTGTCCGAATCTGAAGCAGGATTCTATGAAATTGGTAATAATTTGTAGGTAATTGGATTAGAACGCGCATATGAATTTGAATCATGATTATATGAAAACTGGGAGTGTAGGTAACTGGGTTAGTATGCTTTGGATGAATTTGAGTCAGGATTGTAGGATACTTCTTGTGATGAGGTAATTAATGTGGTTATGAGATGCTATTATATAAAACTGATTGTTATTTATATGAAACTAAAGTTACCGTTGCATAAAATTGGTACATATTGTATGAAAATTATGTGGTAGGGAAATAGCTTGATATTGCACAAAACACCAGCCCCTGAAGGCCATGAACAAAAGCATAATTGTATCAAATGATTTGTTAGTCAATCGTAACATAGCCAATAGATTCCACATAAAAGGGATGAAGTATGTACCTAGCTCAAAAAACTAAAACTTTAGTGACTTGGTGACGGATTTTTAAGCAATTGAAAAGACTAAATATTGTTTATCTTTCTTTAATTTTAGATATAAGAAGTAAAATTTATAATATTTATCAATTTCAACATATAATTCGAACAATTCAAATACACTTTATAAAAATTGAAAACTAATCAAGTCATTGTGTTGGATCACTTTTAAATAGAGCTAACCGAATACTCACTCCAAAGGACTATAGCCTTTAATTTATGAATAAAAATCTTTTGCATTTTATTAAATTAGTCTTAAAACTCCTCAACTAACCAAATAATAATGCATTTTGATCATCAACTCTATTAGTCCTAAAACTATCAAAAATTGCATAAACACCTATTAGTATTGATCTATCCTACAATTGCGTCCTTTTATTTTCTTGTAATAACTACTTGTTAGAACTTTTTTCAAAATTTAATCTTCATGAAAAATAGCTGGCACCTTTAACTTTAAATAAAAAGATTAAGAAAGATTTTGTTTTTAGTGTTTTTTCAGGAAAAAGAAAACAAAAACGATTGCTATTTTTGCCTTTTGAAAACCACATGGTTATTTTAGCCCAAAAAAGCTTTCAGGCCCAAGAATCATAAGGTCATATCACAAGGGCCTATTTCAGTGTTATACAATTTTTTTGTTAGCGCGGCCCAAAAATTTGGTGCATCATTCATCATAAATACTAATTTTGTGTTGGAGATTAGAATATACAAAATTATGACCCACACGTTGTTCCGGGATGACCGATTAACATATAATTTTTTATATCTATTTTATTTATAGAGAAAAATATTAAAAAAATTAAATTTAAAAAAAAATAAGATATGATCAATCCAAAAGAGCTAAAAAAATTAAATTATTGAAAGGTGTCAGTAATCAATTTGTTAAATAGAAAATATACAATGTAAGATTAATGTAGTGAATTGGGCTTTCAGGAGAAATCAGAGTCTTAAATGTCATTCATGAAGTTGGGGGCCTAAAACACAATAATAAAAAATTTAGGAAAAAGTAGTAAAATGTCTACTTTGAAAATCTGAGGATCAGAAGATATCACTGTAAACAAATAAAGAATCAATTTTGTAATTTATCCTTTTACAGAAAAAAACTTTTTAAAAAAAAAGCCCAAACACAACAAAAAAAAGAAAAAAAAACTGCGAAAAGGTGACAATTTTAGGCCCAAAAAAACCAAAATGAAAAAAAAAATACAGGGAACAAAAACAACCCAAATGCGGAAAAAAAAAAAAGGCTACTGCAACAGGGGCTAGAAACAGCAACTGAAGGCCAAAAGAAAAAATGCAAAATTTAGTGAAGAGAAAAAAAATAAGAAAAAGTTATTGTGGCTACAAAACAAAGAAAATAGGGGTAAGAATCACGGGCTGCAAACAACAAATGAAAGGGAAAAAAAAGGGGGGGGGGGGGGGGGGGGGGATTAACAATTCTATGTGCATTAATTAACTGTATTATTTTTGCCCAGCTACCTATGTGCACCAATTAATATAGTTTGGATATAAATATTGCAATTTATCTACAATGATGATTATCATATGGCTTTTTTTTATTTCTATTATTCAAGAGATTTAACGAAATATTCTAAAAAAAGGAATATTCACTCAGATGGTTTTGAAATTAGCTAATTTACCTACATTTAAAATTTTAGTGGCCAATATCATAGCAGATGAAATCTTTTTAACTGCCAAAAAGAAAATTAAGTGGCTGATGTCCGCTATAACAAAAAACTAAGTGGGCGAGACATCATTCTCTAGTTAAAAATAAGAATAACGCACTCTAAATAAGTCCACGAAAAAAAAAGGCTAAATAAAAGGAACATGTCACCCACAATTAGACTGTGGTGCTACCCTTCGGCAATGACGCAGCAAAAATGGGCAGGCAAAAATGGCCCCCTGATATGGTTCATGAATTGGTTGGGATTTAGTGATGAGTTCGGACATAAATAGGTCCATACTCGTGAAATCGAGATTGGGCTTGCTGAGATTGGCTTCAGCTGAAGCATGTTGATGATTGGGCGGGCCCAGACAAAACGGCCTGAAACAACAAATAAAATAAAATAAAATTGGAAAAATTCATCCCAAAAAAAAAAAAACTATTCCGATTATCAAATCAACCCTTGTTGATTTAGTTAATATAATTTTAATGAGTTAAGTAATTTGAGATTTTAAGAAAAGGAATATGTGTGTATGTGTGTGACATAGAAACAGAGTATATTATACTAATACTGGATAATGCAGCACGCACAAATTTTTTATTTTAATCTGTCAACAAGTTCAATTTTTCTTAAGAATAAATCAAGGGAGATTAAGGATCGAATTTATGCTCCATAATAAACTATAATGTCAAGAAATGATTCACTAGATAACAAGCAGCTCAAGTAAATCTATAAAACATTTTGTAGAGTGTGAGAAGGGATGAAGTGTTGACACTTGTTGTGGGCAAACGTCATCGTTTTAGGCCATGATTATCTGCTTCACTTAAGGCTATGATTGTCTCCATCATTTCATATTGCAGGTTTTTCTTGGTCCATAACTTGGTCCATACCTTGGTCAGCGAAAGTGAGAAAATACACAATTTAGTATCATATTTTTCTGTTTTTGATTTATTTGTCATATGTCTCCTTTGTTTCACCATTATGAAAGTTATGTATGGTTTTCCCAATCAGTAAAAGATGGTTGCGTTTAGTGAAAAGTTGAAAGAACAGCAAATAGAAGAATAGTGTGGGTATTATATCAACTACGAATTAATGAAGAAAAAGTGAAACGATATACCTGTTAAATTGAAGTTCGAGCTCAAGGTCATTGGGATATGCTCAAGGATTTCCTAAGAATGTTTGCATAATCAAACTAAGAAAATTGTCCCTCTTTTTGTTGGAACAATAATACCATTGAGACCAGCCTTTTCAAGCTTCTTTATTTCGTTGAGATGAATGGTATTGGCTTACATAAATATTGAAAACAAAAATGATTGCTAATTTTATGGTTCTCTGCTATCATTTAAAAGAAAAGTACTTTATACCATCTTTGGAAGCTTAATCTTTGATATTTTGTTGTACATAAGTTTTTATTTTTATTTTTTTTATAAGCAAGGTGATTTTGGTCCTAGGGTGTTAGCATTTTCTCTTTTCTTTCAGTGTCAAGGGGTGGCCGCATTTTCCGATTATGATGGTTCATTTGGTAATGTTATTAATGATTTGTATGGATGAGCATCAATTTTGGGAACATTATTAATGATTTTTATTGCTCAGCATCATTTGCCACAACATATCATGGTCATTATAGACATGTTTAATCCTGTTGAAGAAATAGTTCTTACTTGATAGTTCCACATGAAAATATGCATTCACAAGCAAATTTAAACTCTTATTGTTTGATGTTTTCGATTAGTTAACATGTTAAAAATTCGTTTTGTTGTTTGGAGATTAGTAATTTTCAAAAATTAGGAATTTACTGTAAAAACACTGCATTAAGAAGCAGTTACATGAATGGAGAACTACCGCAAAAAAAAACAATCTCCGCAGCAGTGCGTGGGTATTATTCTAGTTAACCAATATTTTAAATAACCACAGTAAATAAACTACTAACATCTATATCTATATAGTACATATGAAAGCACAAACACTAAACGAGCTGCTGACGCCTATTTTTGGCCTTGGGGGAGGATTTGCTTTTCTGTGCTTCTGTTATTCATTTTTTTTTTTAAAGTTGTGTTGTTGGAGTCTCAGTTGATAGTTGTCGTCAAGAGAAGGGAGAGTAACACGTGGGTAAGGCCTGATATTCTCATATGACCATTAGCCATTTGTCTTCGTGTTTTGTTTGCTTCGCCCCCTCATTTTTCTTAAGGATTGGTCTATATCATGGAAAGAGGTGTCTTAGTTTTATATTTTTGTCCCTTTCTCGGTGTTGCAAATTATTTACTGTTTATTTTAGTAGCTTGTAGGCTTAATCTCAAAGTGTTTTTGTAATTTTATTAGGGAGATCATGCGGACTCATGTGATGAGGGAGAAAGACTTGGGCTGGAATGAATTTTGGAATTTTATTAATGGGTTAATTTTTTTTATACATCTCAGAAATTGGCATCTCGTGGCTTTGAGTCCTCCCCTATTGAAACATGAGGTTTGTACTATTTGGAAATGGTTATTTCGTTGAACCGCTTGCTTGGTATTCAATTATAGGTGGACCAATATCTTAGCATATTCTTTTGTTTGAAAAACTTAGATAGCCACAACTGGTTGTTAGACATCACATCTTGCTAGAAATTGGGGACTACCTGGTGTTTGTTCTTGCCAACGAGTCACCAGCTACTACACAAAATGACAATTAGATTCTCTTTCTTTTATTTCTTTCTCCTGGAGCATCTCAGGTGCCACTACTTGGTGATTGAACGTGGCATATTTGGAGGAGTTGCCCATGTACTTGTTGTGTTGCATAAACGTTAGTAGCAGCACAATGATGGCAGCTCTGTGATAATTCGGTCCACAATACGTTTAATGCGCCTAAGTGGTTTGTGTGACTGGTGGCTTATGTAATCCAGTGAACCAGCCGTGGAGTTTGGATGTTAAGCAAGTGTTTTTTTGTGTCCAATTGATTCCTCGGTATATATAGATGTCTCTCGTAGACAGGGGAAGTAGAGTGGTAATTTTGTCTAATTACGTCTGTATTACCGTGTAGTTCAACAAAGATGGTAGTCTCTTAATTTTGTTTTCTGTCCTATTGTTGTTTTTAGTGTGCTTTGCAATGCATATGTCTCGGTCTAAACGAGATAACATTATTTGGGACTAAATTGGACAGTCAGCTACTAAGCTGTTGCATGATGGTATCGCGCTGTAGAATCAGGTCTGCTTTGAAGTTGCATTCAAGCCAAGGCAGTGGCTGGTAGCTGGGTTTCTGAAAACTTTAGGTTGGTCGCTACCAAATTCTCTTGTGTGAGTTGTGTAATGGTGGAATTTGGTTATTTAATGTTTGTCTGTTTGTTTATTATTTATTAAAAAAAATCTTACTGACCGTTTGATTGTTTCAAGTTAGATGATGTTAGATTTAAAATTTTTTGTATGAATTTTAATTCAACATTGTAAGAAGATGATTTTAGGGAGTTCTGGTTTGGTGAGCTCAAAGCAAGGCTTGTTGAATTTTCCAACCAACCTAGTAGACTCAGAAGTTCAAAATAATAGCATTTACCCAAAGGTGACCATTACACTTTTCTCTACCATTGATCTAAAGACAAGTAATGCAATCCTATGTGTCTGACTTTGCTATAAATAGTCGTTATTTTCCTTATGGCAGGGAGGCCATTTTTACAATCATCATATCATTCAGAGTTCTCATACTATTTCATTTCTCCCCAACACTCTTATTTGCTTCCGCCAGGCTTTTTATTTGATATTATTTAATACTTCATTTTGCCTGGCATTTTGTTTTGCCCAGACTATTATTTCTTATTTTTCCTAAAATCTTTTCTCCTGCTAGTCCCCTAAGTTTGCTGGGTTGTTTGCTTCTCCTTTCTGTCGGCCCTTAATCATCTCCTTTACTCTTCGTATGTAATATTTTACCCTCTTCCACAAATAACCATCACTCACAAGTTGTATTTATATCCAACCCTTACGAGGTACAATAGAGTTATAGATGGATACAACTATACAAAGGATAAAACGCAAGGGGAACTGATAAGAAGAACACCTAGATAATTTAGGATACAAGTCATCTAGCGGTTTTTACTCAATTGGAAGCCCAAAAGACTAGAACAAAAGGTGCAGTTTTCTATTGATATGTGGCTCAAGTGCGGTTTAAATAATGGAATCAAAGGCAGCTAATAAGATAATTGCAAAAGAAATACATCAAACTCATCGTCCAATATAATGATTTTTAACAATTAAACCCCTAAGTTAGTGACGCAGTGAAGCACATGCCACTAGTTAGCAGTTAACCAAAATCAAAGTACCTATAGGACAACAATTCCGAACTCCAAAGAGTCACTATTTATATACTCCCCCATTCTTGTCATTGTCAGCAAGCTAGGCTTTAAACTAAAGTAGCCACTTTAATTGCGAACCCTTCTCATATGATCTTCACTGAAAACAATGTCACGATCTTGTTGATAAACTCACTTGAACAACTCTATACCACAGGGAGCCCACCAGTTGTTGATCAACATGGGGTAGGAGTACCTAGCATTCTAATTAAGGCTACAGCTTCTGTTAGTGTTGTGCCTAAAAGCCAATCATGAAATGATTGTATTTTTGTACATTGAGTCATGATATTTTATTAAGGCATTAATCCAGCAATTACGTTTGTTGTTTTATTTTTTGCATAACATAATAAACATAATTGTAACTCTAGAATAATGATATTCTCAAATATCCCTGGTCTAGTATTATTGTAGAGCGGGTTACAATAATACATAACGACTAGCAAATGTGGAGACTAATATGAGATATGTAGTCTACATATGGGTATAAGTTGGAGAACTTGTGTATTGAACCGATCCACCATAAGAACGCTACATGGATTGTTATATGAGTGTCATAAGTAATTTTCATAGTGATCATGGTATATGTAGTCCTTTGACCTAAGGTCGTCAAGGTTCCCTACATGTAAGTCACGTACTTTGATACTTCCCCTTGTTACTTGTAATTGACTGAACTTGAAGGAGGTTATTGGGTATGTCACATATCATGTGGAGGTATTTGTATGATCAAGATGGGATTTGTCTCTCCTATGTAACAAGAGTGATATCTTCGGGCCCCTTGATAAAGTGAGACTTAGAAAATGCATGGCTATGCACGGATGAGTTGATATACGATATCGATGTCATCAGTTTAAGTTAGTCTACTCGGTAATCAAGAAACCAAAGATTAGGCTGAGAGTAACACATTCTATGTCTCGTGCGTAGTTTTGATATCTTGGATAAAGGGACAATAGAATATATCGGTTATAATCATAAAGGTTTAGTTAAATCACCAACAATCTTGTCACTTGGGTATCAATGATGTGTTGCTAGACACCACTCATTGCTTATGACCATAAATGTAATTTATGATCATTACCAACATGATAAAAGCCTATTGGGTTGCACACATAGAGCTATTTGGATTATTAGAGTGCATTGGCTAATAATTTAGGTTATGGTTTCATAATAATTTCATATTAATAATGGGCCCAAAAGTTAAGCCATTATTAAGCCAGAAATTAAAGCTTAATTGGATTAGGGCTTTGAAACCCATTAGGTCTAGAAGTTAGAGTCTCACTATAAATACAACTTTTAGTGAGAAATTCGAAGCTTTGCCGTAATCTCCCTAAAGAGACAGTCATACTCTTTTCTTTCTATTCTTTAGAGGATGCAAGGTAGTACTGCGAGCGCAAAAGAAACGCATCTACTGGGACGTAGTGGAAGCATGGTGATCCCAAGAGGCTCGTGTGGATACCATAGAGAACTTGAATACATCAACTATTCAGGTTTTGTGATTCAACTCTACAATTGCGTAAAAGATCTCAACCGAAATTAGGTATGAAAAATTTTTTAACACCTGATTTACCCCGTTTCACTTAGTTCTTGAAGAGTTTCAATTAAATTTCACTGTGCTTATTTGACTCTCAAAACCCTACAGCTTCTACACTTTAGGACAATAGAAAAGTCTTCCTGCTGGGACAACAATTTTGTAGCAATAAAGTCCACACAATTTGAAATGGGGAGTAACATGACGAGGCTCAATGCTAGGTTTCTCACATGAAGCTACCAAGTTTGCCTCCCCTTCTCCAATAGTAGACCTAAAAGCCCATCAACAGCAGCAAAATTAGTGTCGTCTTGATTGTCATGACAAGTATGCCTATTGCCCCCAAACTTATCTAGGTAAGCAAATGCAACCCTTTTCTGTCTACTCATATGAAGTAATAAAAAGTCCCTATCAGTGAGCAACTATCCAATAATTTCATTCAATTCAGCATTAAGAAACCCCAAAAAGAGCAAGGTCTTCTAGGAGAAAAATGAGAATATATTCCTGCAGATATAATAATTATCCAAACCTGCTACTATGAAACCTTCTGTGAAAGTCTCCATGATATCAAGCTATCAAAATATGAACAGAGTGTGAGATATTCAAATCCATCAATGTTGATGGGCACAACTCAGCTAAGATATTAATTCTTAAAAACCAAGTTTTATTATGGGACTCCATTATTGATAACCTCACCGATAGAACTCTTATCTATATAAGGATTTAAGTGATGGTGTGTTACCGAACAAGCAATCAATAGAAGGCAGGCAAACGCTATTAATAAAGTGACCTAAAAATGTCTGATGAAAGGCTCCGATTCACTGATGATTACGTACAGGATCTGATGCACGCTTGAAGGTGAAAGAGGGTTGAGTAAAGGGAAAGAAGAAGACAGAAAGGCAGGAAAGGGGTGAAGGAAGAGAGTAAAGAAGGGATTTGTTATTCCTCTAATGATTCCATTCTAGGCAGCGGAGTGGCATAACTGAATGCCATTGCCCCTTGCCCATACCTCACACCTCAACTAATAAGACAAACAAACAACTTGAACAATTGTTTAATGCCAAAATGGAAATGGGCTCAATGTAATCCTTAAGTTTGGTAGGGGTTTGTCCAACTCTGGGCTAGCATTTTGGGTCGCAACAGGATCTGAGTTTGTAAGCAAGATAACAACGTGAACCATATTAAACACTAAAACATGACATCTCCACATCTAAGATAATTAAAACTAAACCTACAGCCCATAAGGGCACATAGTGGAACATAAATAATTGAAGCTCACATTTCAGGGGTAGCCATAGTTCTAGAAAACTGTGCCACTTCTAGCTTTTAGCATTTTGATTTTCTTGCTTATCAATGACCCAATAGTTGGAGTGGTGATCTATTGACCTATACCTTCTTGGACTAATGGATCTTGCACGCTACCAAAAAAGAACAAAAAGAGGTAAGATTCAAATAAAATGTTCAAATATTTACTTAGACATATAAATAACAGAGGACTCAAGAGAATAAAAGAAACACCATATGTACTTTAAATATATACTAGGCTCATTGATCGTGCTATAGTGCACTGCGGGTAATGATACTTGAATCAGGGTAAATGGTAAAAAGATTATCTTATCATGTATAGGCTATATATACTTGTATATCATAGCTAAATGATCAGTGAAAAGAGCCTGGACGCTATTTACTCTTCGCTGTTGTCAATTGTTTATATGGGGACCATATGCCGTTTACATGATTCATCTAGAGTTTCCTTTAATTGGTGAGGTTGATTAGACAACATGAAGGGAAATGGGTTTTATATGAATCAATTTTGCATCAATAATGGTCATACGCCAAGGGAAGGACAACTTAATGCACATAAACATTTATGGATTTTTAACATGTAATAAAGTAGGTACTTTCTCCGTCACCAAAATAAATTCAACCAAAAATCAATTATGAATGCATCACTCTAATTCTCCTAATAAAATCATAGAGACTTTACAATATGAAATATCAAATATAGTATTTTATATCAGTTATTACTGTAATTTAATTTTATCTAAAATTTTGTTACAACATTTGTTAAAATTATTTAAGTGATTTTATATAACATGAAATTAATATACATTTATTTTGAATAATTGATATCTAAGGTATTGATGTTGCAAATATAAATTTTTTAAAAGTATACAAGTTGGCTAGTTGTTTTGGATCATCTATAGTTCTTTTATATTATAATCAAATAAGGCTTATAGTTTAATCCTTCCTTTTACTTAGTCTGGAAACTAAAAAACTCTTCCTTTAAACAACTATGTTTTATAGATCCAAGTTCCTAAGTCTAAACAAAGAGAAAAACGGACAAGACAGTTGAGAATAAGAGAAAGGCATGACAATAAAGCATTATTTAAGTCATGTAGTTCATGGTTTCAAGCTTCTGTTGATCTATACTATTTCTTAAATGAATCATCACCCATTCTAGTTCAGTTGATTAAAACAATCAATAATCTTTAGCTCCCTAACCCAAATAATAACATGAAAGGTAATTTATCCTAACTTCCTAAAGTCCTTGATTTAGATCTGAGAGTTGGTCAAGTTCACAAGAAAATCTCATAAGCCATAGTCATAATAAAACCACATAATACTTTTAAACTCATTGTACTTGGACCAATAGAAGATCTTATTGAAGGATCTTTTACTGAAGAATTAAGTTCATTTAAGATATTCGTGTTTGGTTTATGTAAAAATCCAACTAATGTTCCTCCACTAGTTGTACATCTTCTTGGTTTTCTGAGGGATTATGATGCTTTCATGTAAGTCCCTTCTTCTTTCTCTTTTATTATTATTCTTTGGTACCATAATGTGTTTCTTAAATCATTTACACATTAATTAACAAGAGATATAGAGAGGATATATTGAGCCATACGACTCCTTGTTTTCATACCAAGGCAATCGAGACTTGCATTTTCATCTGTATCTGGATAGAGATACTTAGACTACAACAACATTAAGTATGTGTCTAAGAATTCAATGAGATTAGGACAAGCATATGTGTGCGTGCTGCAAAACATCAAACATTCCATTCTTTTCACCAATTAAGATCAAGTTTCAAAAAGCTTAAGTGGTTGAGAATTAGGTTCACTTTCAGAAATGTTCTCAATGGGGGTAAAATAATTTTTTAAAATGTTTTATCCACTAGTTGCCTAGTTTAGAGTCTACAATGATAATAGATATACTAATTGCTTTTCTCATCAACTTGCTATTCGGCTCAACAAACAGGACTCTATGTGAGGTTTGCTCAAACAATTAGGGTGATAATATATTTTCGGGACATTTTTGTGCATTTCGTTGACTTCTAACTAGTGACATTTCTGTTCCCAACATACATAGTTGATCTTGTATTCTAACTCTACAAGACTGACTTTCCATTGTACCATTGTAAGTAAACGCTATACATTTTGATTTGTTTATTCTTTTTGGTGTTTCTTTTTTTTTGTGCTATTTTTTCTCATTATATTACAGTGTTTTAGGTTTTTTTTCCCATGACTAAGAGTGAAGTTAAACATGTGGAAGATGGACAAAATCCTATTTCTAAGCAAGTTGGTCAAGTAACTTGCATAACATAAATAGAGTTGGAAAAAGTTGTTGAATTTTGTACCATTAACTGCAAAAGAAAAAAAGGTGTTGAGTTAAGGTGAATGAGTATCATCCCATGAGGATTTAGCGTATTGCTTCACAATTACCATTATCTTAAGACAACTTTAGCTAAACAATTAAGACTGAGTAAATTCCTAGACAAGTAATTAACTACACTAAGCTAAACTACTTGCAATTTCACTACACTAAGATGCAAATAATGCAATGCAAATTAGGGTTTTTGTCAAATTCATGAATCACACTTCCTAGGGCTTCACTATTTAACTTGGTTAATTAGTGAATTAAAAGCTAATGATTTGATTTTTCTACTTGTTGGTAAAGTTACCAAGCTGAACCATTACTCTCCCAAGTGAAAGGTTACTTTCTCTAATCTAAACTTAGGAAGGATTCACTTCTGTTTAGTGAGTAAAATTTTTCTTTATTATTTCTAAAATCTATGTCAACCTATTTAGAAGTTGAATCTCAATAATGTTGAGTTATTCCTCTTAACCCCTAAATTTCACCTTAATAGCACTGTTCTTTTTGTTAAAAATGTATGGACTTGCAAGGTATAATAGCCCAAGTATTGTCTTCATCACCAAATCAATCCATCAAAAAAATCAACTACAAATGCATCACTTTAATACTTCCAATAAAATCAAAGACTCCAAAATATGAAATATCTAATGTAGTATTTTCACATAAGTTATTGCTTTAATTTAATTTTATCTAAAATTTCATTACAACATTTGTTAAAAATATGTAACTAATTTTATTTAACATAAAATTAACATACATTCAATTTAAATATATAACAAAATAATTGATATCTAAGCTATTGATGTTGCAAATCTAAATGATTTAAAAGTATATATATTGGCTACTTATTTTTTATCATCTCTAATTTCTTTAGATTCCATTGTATAGCTCATAGTTAATGGTAATATTCATAACTAACTCAATCTATTCAAGTAAAGAGTCTATTAAGCATAGCAAACAAACATATAATAGAATGTCTAGACACATGACTTGGCTCCTAAACCAATTTATACCACTCCACCTCATCAAAGTTCTCATAGATATGTAAATAAGCCATCTTCATAAAACACTTATCATTTTTAACAAAGTTTTAATCTTCCTCATGAATTATTTCACCAAGAATGTCTTCTTTTGGATTCAATATATTTTTAACTGTAAAGTTGATTTTCACTCAATATTAATAAAATTTGGTAATTAATTTGTGATATCATGGTAATTAAATTTGGTTGTACAATTATCATGCAGTAGATTGTGTCAAATTAATTTCACATGTTATGAGCTTACATATATGCGATTTATCAACAATTATTATGTAGTATCATTTTATTTGTGATGCCATGGTAATTAAATTTGGTTGTACAATTATCATGCAGTAGATTGTGTCAAATTAATTCCACATGTTATGAGCTTACATATATGCGATTTATCAACAAATATTATGTAGTATCATTTTATTTTGCATAGTATTATGATATTTTCCAATATATAACACATAATGTGTTTGCACGGTAAGAAAGGCATTACTGCTTAAAATGTCATGTGAACCTAGAGTTAGTTAAGGACCCCTTTTAAAAGAAATTCTAGATCTACCATTAATACATAAATCTTTATTTGAAACTATCTTACACTATAAGGCCAAGTGTAGCATTAAACATGGTGGAGATAGAAAAAATAGCTCTAGGTTTGCTAATTTAATTGTTGATTTTTTGAAAGGAAGCTCATTAAATTATTTTTCATATAAAACTCTAAAATATAACATAATAAAAAATTATTGAATTTTGATACATTTTGATGGATTTTCTTTTAAGGGAGGAGTGAGGGTTCGCAATCATTTTATTTGAGTTTGTAATATAGTTGTGAATTTAGATGTGACGTTTGTTCCATTATTTTCCTAACTAATTATTATGTAAACCTAGCTAAGGTCATTGAGGTTGAATAAATTAAAGAAATACCTAATATAGTATTTTATATGAATATGTTTAATTTAATTAAACTTTTGCTAAACATATGTAAGAAGGTGATCTAATATAACATAAAATTATTATATTTCATTTATTAAGAGATATAACAAATATAAGTGATATATAAGATATTATAATTGTAAATATAAATATTTTAACTGTATCACTTTTTTAGATAAATTTTCCCAGTAGTCCCTAACCTTTAATTATTGTTCATTAGGATCCAAGCCTTCCTTTAACACCTTTACCATCACCAACATTTTTGATACACTAACAATCATGGTATGAGACATCTTGTAATTATGAGGCAAGCACAGGAACTTAAGAAAGATCACAAGAGATATCATGGTAATGCTGAAAAACCTAGCGAAATACCCTTGCATCAGAAATGATCCAACGGTTTTAGTTTAAGTTCTTATTCAGGTTCAAGTGCTAGTTCCAGTCCCATCTCCCATAAAAGTATTTGTGGTTAATATTACCCATTAAATTTTCTATACTTCACAACAACAAAGTAGTTGCATTGAAATGACAACTTTTCAATTACCATATCTTGACAATCTGAAAGAGGAAACATCCTAAAATGGTTCCGAAGTCAAAGGTTACCAATCAATCATTTTTTCTCCATCATCCATTTTGGGGTGAACCTCATTTTTGTACAATGATTGTAGGGATGTGAAGAATATGATTGTTACTTAATCGATGACTTTAGGTATTCTAGATAATTTAATGTTAGAGAATGAACACTTTTCATGTAAATTATGAGTTAGAAATCTAAGCCTTAGGAAGTACGTTAAGGTGTTATGGCTCATAGTGTTAGATTTTTCGGATGCAAGGCTGACAAAGAATGATGGGTACGACATTATTATCAAGTATCATCATCGAATGCTAGCCACTCATTAGTTCTGATTTTAAACACCTAAATCTGCAAGAAGATTGGTGGGGGGATTGTCGAGAAGTAGATCTCAACAATGCTGTTAACTTGGATTGTAGTTGGGTTATCAAATCAAATTCTCCCAAAATATGACCTAGAATATGTTACTTTTGATAAAGTTGTCTCCTACATTATAAGGCCCAGTGTCACTACAATTCCTAGTATGGTTGGCATTTTTCCTAGTTGATGTTAAGGATAAAACTATTTTAATAGATCTAGCATAACTAGTGGGACGGCTTCCACATGTATGTGATCCGTTGTTTATACATAGAGGCAAAACCGATGAGGTAGTTTCTGATTCCGAGTCTATATGATCCATTACTTATACCTAGAGGTTTGCCTGATGATAGGTTTTAGAAATTGGAGAACAATTTTTAAATAGTATTTGGGGGACAATTTATTTGTAGTAGTTGAATGACATTTTTCTTTTGTTATGGGTGTAGTTGCATATATAGTTTATTGATGTAAGTGTCATAGGCTTAAGATGATATGAAATGCATAGTTTAGAAAAGTCCAGTGTTCAATAACATATTCTTGAGATGATTTTAGTGCATGTTAATTTTTTCTAACTCAAAACTTGGGCATAGCTACGTTATATGATTTGACATAACCAAGTCTTAATGAAATGGTCAACTAGTTTCATTTAAACAAGACAAAAGTTCATATAGAAATGTGTATTTTACTTAATATATACAACAAAAAGGCATTATTTTCATTTATATCAATTTCTTGTTTAAAGCAAATACTATTTGAAAGGCAATACTCTATCTAGTTAAGTACTTTTAAAAAATACTTTTAAAAATTGATTATTTCAGGTTGCTGTTGCTGCTACAAAAAATTCCCCAAAGCCCAGTGCATTTGTCCAGAAGTTCCTTATGCAGTCTTTTGTTAGACTTTTCTTCAAGGTAAAGGTTTTGATGAAAGAGCTACTCAAGCAGCAGTAAAGGCTAGAAAGAAAGCTGCTACTAAGCATTTCGTAGTTCGCCCCCATGGTGTTCCAATTCAAGCTTCGCCAGCTTTTATCACAACCTCTTAATATAATCAACTCAAAGACAAAATCCGAGGTGGTCAATACTGATGAATGTGGAGATAAAATAGCAAATTGTCATTGCCTAGATGTTTTATTTGAAGCAAACAAAGAACAAACATCCAAGAAAGCGAATCAAGAAGCTATGGGGTTATGCATATGCATAACTTCATTGGCTGCAAAGAAGCAGAAAAACAAAAGTAAAGGAATCGGTTGAGTTCTCAATAGACTTTGGCATGCATTTTTTGGAGCCTTTATTCTCTCATTATGGGAAGATACAATGCTCCGTTACAAGTTAGTTATAAACAGTACTTCAACTAGTTAGCTTGCTTGTTAAGTGTGCTCGTAAGATGAATCCTGGGAAGGACCAAGTTAGCCAGTAAAATTGCAAAGTCTATTTAGATTGGAAAACATTGTGAGAATAAACTTTGTTTTTTTTTTTTACTTTTTAAAGTGGCAATATATGTGATTTGTCATAAAATATTATGCACTAGCATTGTATTTTGCATAATGTTTTAGTGTTCCTGTGATATGTAACTCATAATGTGTCTACTTGGTATGAAAAATATTAGTACTTAATATGTCATATAAAATTATAGCTAGTTATAGACTTCTTTATAAAAAATAATCTAGATATGCCGGTGAGAGTTAGTTATTTATTTGAGAATGTCCTACATTACAAGGTCAAGCATGGAGTTAGGGATGGAAAATATAGCTTTACATTACAAGGTCAAATTACAATAGTCGGCCATTGGTTATTGTAACAAGTAAAAAGAATTTCTCCCTCCCTTCTCACTCCACCCTTTTTTTCCTAATCTTTACCAACTCCCTTTTTTGTTTCCCTCCCACATGCTCCTTTTGACCAACCATAATCCATTAACTCATTAATCCCATTAATGGAAAATGAACTACTTGGACATATTTAAAGATGTGAGTATGAAGCCTAAGGCTGTCTACTTATAGATTCTAATCTTTGTCGCTGATAAATCAACTTAAAAGCTTTTTCCCTTACTCTTTTTTTTTTTAAAAAAAAAGTTGTTGTCTAATTGTCACAGCACAAACAGCCCTTTTACGCAAACATAAGCATATTGTGTCTAAAAAGATACAATGAATCATTCAGCCAAGATTACAATCCTAACTTAGCTACTCGGTGCTCATTTGTCTCATAGACCTAGCCGTATGTTAATTGTAAACATGAATTTGAGCAAGTCTAGCTTGCATACCAAGTAATAAAGAAAAATCAACTGTGCCAACTATTTTTTCCCAATATGATGTGTTTTCATAGAAATTAAAAAGACCCTTTGCTGCATTATCGTATAGCTCCTCTGATTCATCTTCCAACATTTTAACGAGAATCAACATAACTCCTGAGTTCGCAAGTGTTTCTTTGCATATTTTGTCATAACTCAACTGTGTTACAATACTAGATACTTTCTCCCTAACATCACCACTCGGGGTTCAGCAACAAAACCAAAATTGGTATCACACCTGAGTTTTTTATTATTGTTGCTGAATACTTGTAACTTGAAATAGCCCACAGGATATCAGCTGTTGTAGCTTCTATGTCAGCATCACCTTATTGGAGAATTTGAAGCAAATGTTCCATTATCACAACAACATTCCCCTCAGAAATACCTGATAAACAAAAAAACATCCTCTGCAATTTCCCTCCCAGTAAGATCAGGTCCATGGAAAAGTTTAGCATATAAAGAAATGGCCTTTGCTTGACCAAAATAAATGATGTGATTAAAGTGAGCCGATATCAGCCTAAAGGAGTTTCCATCCACAAGTTTTGATCCATCATCTCCTTTACAAAATAGCTTCACCAGTATTGGTATCACATTAAACCAAACTAGCATTCACTTGGCATGCCTTGAAATCCCAATCCAATTGCATGATAGTCTTTCTCTTGATATCATGCTACCATAACTAGCTGCTTCTACAAGAAATCAGATGTCCTCTAAACTAACAAGTCTTCTCCTCACCTCTCTTAACAACGACAGCATACTCAAAATCTCTAACAAGTACTGCCTAGTACCATAAATGGATAAATTTAACATATTGATTATAACCTACAAACCACTACTCTTAGCAACAATGGCTCGATTCTCATTGCCAAAATTGAGTAGACACCAAAGACATTTCACCAAAACTATGCTGAAATTGGCATCTGAATAGGGTAATAGCCTTAATACTGTAACCAAAGCATTTGATTGCCCTATTTTTGTGGCCAACCTATCATCACCTTGACAAGCAACAAATTTCAAACAATAAGCAACTACTCTTTGAACAACATAGGAATCATTTGGAGAGCTATAACAAAAAAGACCATAGATCAAAGGCACAGTACGGGTTAATGTATCTTTCGGGACACAATTAGACAAACGGGGCCAATTTAATTGCTGCTTTCAAACGGGGTCCAATTTAATTGTGGCTTTCACAAGCATAGACCTATTTCCAGAGACAATCACTCTTTCATAATGATTGATTGCTTCTTCCCAGTTTAGGTTTAGATTATCTTACCTTCCACCTAAATCCTTCATACAAGAAAATCACACCTAAATCCTTCATACAAGAAAATCAGACCTAATGAATTTTTTTCCTAACATCCCAACAAATTCTGGATATCACCTCCCTCCTCTCTAAAAAAAAATCATGAAGGAAAGACAAAACCAACTTAAGCTGAAATATTTATTTTAGTTCTAGAGAAACATATAGCATAACCATTAATCTTGCTACTTATGCCTACGAATCAAATATAGGTTCAATAACCCAGATAAAATCCAAACCAATGAAGGTTAAACATAGGAAAATTTTACTCTTTTACAATAGCAAACCACAATCAACTGAGATTACACGTGAGAATCTAATAAAGTTTCCAGTGACAGGAAGAGAATTAAGGAAGGCAAATGATTATAGATCAGCCAGATCAGTAACCTGAAAGGGGCGATTCATAAAGACTAAAATAGGCAAAAAGCTTTAAATTGCTGTCCACTTCAAATCATTATCTTTTTTTTTTACCAAGTTTCACAATTTCAAAGTCTTGTAACAGTGGCCATGTTGTTCATTTTGCTATTTTCATCCCCTTTTTCATTTTCTTCCCCCATTGTTGCCTTTTAATTTTCTTTGAGGAAATTACAAATAACCCCTTACAGTTTGGCCTACCTACATTTTACCCTCTTATTTTGAAAAATCTAATATTTTATACCATATGATAAAAACTTTTGAAACTTGAATTTAAACTGTCTAATAACTAGTTATTTGCAAAGAGACAATTTGCATGTCTAATGGATGTCTTTATTGACTCCAATTTGATGGTTAGCAAAAGTCAAGCATGTTTCCGCACCAATTAGGCAATTTGCTAGAAGAAACATATTCTTTCAAATTTTGAAGAATTCTGATTTGACTTAATATCTTTTGTAGGAGATTTTTTCACTTAGTCTTCTGATTTATCTTCTCAGTTCCTTTGTATCTCTCTTATTTATTTTAACTACTAGAAAAAAGCTATCTAGTATCTTTATTTTAGTAAATTTAATCAAGTTGTCTCATATTTTTTTATAATTAACTAGCATTTCAAAACAAAAAAAAATTATTATTTTGCATTTACAAAGGAAAAATTAACAATTTAAAATGTCTATTACTTGTAAAATAATTTGAAAAGATTAAAATTACTAAAAAATAACTATCATATAGTTTAAATTAGGATTTCAGAAGATTTAAGAAGACAATGTAAAAAAAAAAACATAAAGAATTCAAGCCAAGTTAAAAAAATGTTAATGCATAAGAATAGTCTCCAGCTTTCTTAGCAAGTGACAAATATATTACATTTAAGTATAGTACAGATCTTTTCAAATGGTTGGAGGCTCATTAAACAAGACCCAGGTGACATATTGCCTTTTACAAAAATAATGCCATGTCAGGTAACTACATAAAAACTTCATAAGCTAATGCTACTGTAAACTCTATTGCCTAATAAAAAACATTTTTAATCCTTCTCTCTTCCAAAAAATGTTCCCTTATTCACAAATATGCAAATGCACGTTGAATTCTCTTCCCTGAACTACATGTATATACACGTTAAAAAATCTTCTGACTTGAGAATCAAGTTACTCGGAGTAGTGATGGTGGTATATATGCATTAAACTCATATAATGAAATAGAATTACACTAAACTCATCTTGTATGGAGATTATGAAACTATATATTCCATTTACATGCTTTATTTATCCTCATGAATCTATATGTAGAGTAAGGCTGTTTGAATCCATGGTTAATTAAATACAGCTTTTTTATCAAGAAGGACTAAAGCTTTGCTACTTACAGGATTTCATTTACTCCAATATGGATCCCCACTAAGGTGATGTTGTATGTCAAGTCCATGAAAGCATCAGTAAACTTGTATAACTTATCTCATCACTTGTAAATCTTACGACCAGAGTAGCAGAATCATACAACAAATAAATAAAAATGAGAATCAAGACAATATACGATTTAATTATTTGGTTCAACTCTTCAACTAGCCTATATCACGAGAGAGAAATAACCACTAACATCAACAAAATAATAAGAATTAAAAAGGCCTTTACCATTTCACTTTTGACATATAACCTTTTTTTTTATAACTCTCACATTTTTGTCCTTTATACATTTGACTTTCCCCTCACAAATATACATCTCTTACATGTACAAACCAAACAATTAGGTGGTTAATGTACCTTACTACATGGCACACAACAAGCACCCCTTCATTCAGTGGCAGATCAAAAAATTTTACAATGGAGGTCCAAATATGAAATACATATACAAATCCGTATAGGAAGTCAATTTATTTTTGTTCTCAATTGGTGTGCTAATCCTTAGATGTGTAGTTGAGCTCTAGGTTGGTTTTCGGTTGGTGTTCTTTTTGTTTTGGTTTCTTCATCCCTTGTTCAACTACTTGTTTGAATTTTTTTCTTGATTCAATATTAGTCTTTTGTTGCTAATAAAAAAAATTACATATCCAAATATTAAATTCAACATTATATAATAAAGTTTATAAATTTGCATATGCAACATAATCTAAACTCATATACCATATAATGATGAATTTTTGCTGGAATAAAATCTAAAAAAGGCTCAAATTTAGCATCTATTTTTTCTAACATTGGTCAAATGACAATAAGACAAATTATAAAATTATATATGAACTGTGAAAAAATGAGTGAGATGCGCATGATAGGTAGAATGTGAAAAAAAAATGTCTTTTTTAGCCCTTAAACTTGTACGTTTCCTGCCACTTAGTGCCTACATTTTATCTTGTACCCTACTAAGGACTCAATTTTTTTTCATATGTTTGAACACAAAAAAAGAGTAAAAAATTGTTCAAGGTCTAGATGGAAAAATATATAAAAGCTCAGGGGCCAATATAGAATTTTACAATAAGAAAATTACGACGTTATTTTTGACCTACACGTTATAGTGGGTATTTTTTCAATAAATTTATCATTAAAATAAATATCAATAATAATAACTTAAAAATTCTAAGACATAAATTTATGTCCATTAATTAATAGTTTATTTTATCTTAATTTTGAGTTAATTTTTTTATGTTATGTTATGTTTTTATCATTAAAACGATCAGTTATAATCAAAACATAAAATTGTGATACATAATATTGTACATTCTCTAAAATGATGGATTTTTTTTGTCATTAAACTATAATTCATTAAAATTTTTTATCTCTTATCAATTTAAATTACAATTTTTAATATAGATGAAAAGTTTATTTACAAAAATTTAATTTCAATTTTAGGAATTATCGATCAGATTACTTTATTAAACCATAGATCTTTTCTTTTTACCTTTACTACATTAATGGTAACAAATGTTTTACTTTAGAAAATAATACATCATAAAAAAATATAAAATTGTATTTAATTTATATCAATCAATGAATGGTTTAACCATTAATGTAGTAAAGGTAAAAGAAAAAGAAAATAAATAAATTGATTAAAGTGGAATCAACCGAAATTATATAAAAGAGGACAAATCATAGTGACTAAAGTTTTGCTTGAAAAAACAATAATGAAGAAAAACAACAAAAATAGTTTGGGGACCAAGAGGAAAATGTAAAAACTTTATGTATTAAGAGTTTAACAAGTGACTTAAGAAAAGTTGAGAAAAAAACTCTATTTTACTAAAAAAAATAAACAAACAATGGTGAATTACTATAATTAAGTAGTTATTAAGTTGAGAAACCAAAACACAAAGAGGATCAAGTTCAGGGTCTAATATGGGAAATGAAAACAATGCAGGGACAGGAACGTGTTTCATAAAAAATAAACGTGAAACAAAATGACAATAGGACATTAGCAAGACATGCCCTCAAGAAAGCTAATGCCTTCCAAAAATCTAATCAAGCTTCCAAACGAAGCAATCACATAAAAAAAAAAAAAACAAGGAAAGAAACGCAGTTGACGCGTGAGCACCACAACCCAAAGAGGCAAAATGGTAAGGGTGTTGTAGTTCCTTATAGAACGAATGGTGGTAGCCTCACAGCTTTTAGAATGTACGAGGTTATGTTTGACCCACACGTTGTAGCGGGTAATTTTTTCAATAAATTTATAATTAAAATAAATATCAATAATAATAATTTAAAAATTCTAAGTCATAAATTTATGTTCATTGATTAAAATTTTGAGTTAAGATTTTTTTTATGTTATGTTCTTATCATTAAAACTATCAATTATGATCAAAATATAAAATTGTGAAATATAATATTGTACATTATTTGAAATTATAGATATTTTTTTGGTGATTAAAAAATAATTGACTAAAAAATTTTATCTCTTATCAATTTTAATTTTAATTTTTAATATAGATGAAAAATTTATTTAAAAAAATTCACTTTTAATTTTAGGAATTATTGACCAAATCACTTCATTAAATCATAGAGCTTTTTCTTTTTACCTTTACTATGTTAATGGTAACCAATGTTTTACTTTAGAAAATAATACATCATTAATATAGTAAAGGTAAAACAAAAAGAAAACAAATAAATTGACTAAAGTTATTTCATATTAAATACCAAAAGCTGGTGACAGAAAGCGAAAATCAAGGAGCATTATGGCAGATCAATGACTGGTTTAACCATTAATATAGTAAAGGTAAAAGAAAAAGAAAACAAATAAATTGACTAAAGTTATTTCATATTAAATACCAAAAGCTAGGGACAGAAAGCGAAAGTCGGGGAGCATTAGGACAAAAGTGAAATATCTAGGGACCAAAAGAGGAGTTTGATCATAGTTTGAAAAAGCACAAAAAAAAAAAGGCAGCAGCGCATGAGAGACGAAGAGCAAAATCATCCATACACTGTTCATCACTGTAGTTCAAACAATGGAGCCTTCACAGCTTTTAGAATATAGTTTAATTAGTAATTAGTAAATGGAAGACATTGATCCATTTTTTGTCTTTCTTAAAAGGGAAATTTATAATTACCTCATTGAGGTATGCCCTAACTTACAGTTTGCCTCTTGTATTTTAAAAATCTACACTTTTCCCCTGTGTTTTTTACATTCCCTGATAACAACTTCTGAAACTATATTTAAACTGCACGATAACCATTTTTCAATAATTTTAATAACTCAAATATTTTTTTTATAGTTAATATATATTTTAAATTATTATTTTTTTCTTTTTCTAAATGTATTTTTTCCCTGTAAATACATATCATCATTTTTTAAAGGTTGGTTTACTGTAAAAAAATATCAAAAATCTTGAAATTAATGGAATATAACTATTAGACAGTTTAAATTAAGGTTTCAAAAATTGTTGTAAGAAACTATAAAGGAAACGAGGGATAAAGTGTGCGTTTTTTAAAATAGAGATGATAAAATGTAAGTTAAACCAAACCACATGAGAGTTTTTGTAATTTTTCCTTCTTAAAATAATAGATGTTCATTCTTTTGTCCTAATAAATATTATGAAAATTATAGGGATCTACCAAAAAAATTTAAAGAGGTCCAATTATTAAATTATGTATCTTTTTTTAATATTTTTTTTTTAAAAAAGGTTCACGGACCTCTACATATAACACATAGATTCACCCCCTACATTCATCACATGGTACCCACAGGCATGCTACTACTTAGTGCACGATCATGACATAATGTATACATTTCTCTTGTTGGTAATGCAAAAAAGGGCAAATACATCTTTATGATGCATATAAAACATCTCCACAAACACTTGGTGCAAAGGCACCCATCTACATGGTGCACGCTCTTACATGTGGTACATGCCTTCTCTACTTGATGATACCCATGGAGTTAAATACTGAAATATACACACGGTATAAATATTTTTATATTTTTTTATTTTATTACATGGTATATTATGGTATTTTTGTAGTATTTCATATACTGCTCACTTTTGTATAAATTTTGTCAAAAAATCATGGTATATCGTAAATACCATAAGGTACGTACTAATGTATTTTATTTTTTATGGATGTGTGTGAGATATTTTTTGTGGCCGTTTTACATTAAAATATCATAAATATATAAAACATTAAAATATAATTAATACACATATCATAAAATAAATGTTTACTTTTATTCTTTTGGTTACTTTTCTTAGTTCACATACAAGTTTAATGGTTACTTTGATCCACCTAAGAATTCAATGCGGTATTAAAAAATGTATTATTATTATTAAGGTATTGGTTTTTTCTCTTATTTCAATAAATTAGTTTCTTTCTGAATATTACTTATTTTTCTCTATATATATAACATTTTTTATGTTTTTTGCATTAAAAAATATCTTCTATCACATATATTTTTTTTATATTTGATAAATTATGATGAGTAAAATTAGAATACATATAAAATGTGTAAAAAAAATTATTGAATTTATGTCATCTTAAAATAATATTTTAACATTTATTTTAAAAAAAATGATAAAGGTATGTGGCGTAATATATCATGAGGTATACCTTAAAAATCTGAGGTGCGGTATACCTAGTGGTATTTAACACCTTGGTGATACTTGAGGGCAAACATACTTTAATTTTCTTCTATAAGCCTATTATATATTCCATTTTTCACCAGCTTATCATATGAAACCGCTTTGCCCTCTAAATGAATAGTACATCAAGTATTTTGCTTTGAATTCTCTTCTATGAACACAAAAACTCAATTCTAATTTTCCACATATAACTTTCATCATATAAATCAATAATTCACCATTTCACCAACCAATTACCATGTTTTTCAATAAAACATATAGCCGGCCTATGTGTAGAGGTTAGTCATCTCTCATCAAACCATAATTAATTATCTGCTAAGCCTCTTTGCCAATTTTAGAGTTAAAAGCAAATTATTCAACAGTAAATATAACAGCTCTTCACGCTGTTTTCATCTTATTTTATGTTTCCTCCATGTAATTGATGCATCCTGTGCTTCAAACTCGTTATAGAGAGCTAGAAAGTGCAGGGAGAAAGCTGTGAGGCTTCATTATCAAAGGGAGATGAGGCTCTGAAAAGAAATGAATGTAGTGATGTTGCATATACATACTGGTATGCCGAGGTATATACATATGGGGCGACCCTTAGGAATAATCTGATGCTTTTGTCACACTGACTTTAGATATCAAGTAATGTATAGGGCCTTCCATTCTTGATTCATGCTCGATTATTGTCCACCAGGCATGCTTGGTGTTTTTAAGATGGGTGCAAGTTTATATCATTTTGGCTTGGTCATTTGGTTGTCTGACATTGCAGGCAATCGATTGTGATCAGTTCTGGGTCTATGGCAACCCTAGAAATGCTGGTTTATGTGGAAATCCTTGTTTCTTTAAGTGGGTTCAGGAATTGATTTCAAATGGTAAGATTCTTGTTTATTCTATTCTTTGCTTTTGTCTATGAAAATGGAACAATAATCCAATGAAGATACTGATCTCTGAACTGGAAACAAAATAAATAACAGAACCTCTTACAAAGAACTAGTGTAAGCAAAGAAAAAAACTGTGCAACCTTTCCTACTAAATTAAGGAAATAACTTCCATCTATTGCTGATACAGTGTCACAGAGATTCTAAACCAAAATTTAAATCCTCTATGCACTAAACTTAGTTCCTTTCTATATAAAGATGCGGGGCAAAGTTTTTTTCTCTTTCTTTGGCCTTGTGTTGTTATTTGTCATGAAATTAAAAAAGAAAAGAAAACTGTAGAAACCTTCATGTATCAGTTTCTTCTTCTATGTGTCATATCTTCTTCTTTGCCCATATGTACCAATTGCAAGGGACTTTGCTTTGGCTGGTCTTCATCGTCAGGTTATGAAAAAAAAGCAGGAAGCTTGAAAAAAGAAAGCCACAGCTTTATGTGTCAAACCGAAGATGTCGTCGCCTTAGAACCAAATACTCTCTACCTTTAGTCTCTCTGTATGTGTGTTGGGACAGCCTACATGACTTCAGACATGCTGCTGTATATCTGAGAAGCAGCAAACGGGCTGTCGGGAAGGTTAAGTCCATCGTTGCTGGAAATGCAAAAAGGACAACAAAAAGCCAAAGGGAAGAAGAGATTAATGCTCTAGCAATAGGAAGGATAGCTGAGATGGAAAAACGCAAACCCTTGTAGTGTCATACCTCTCCTGGTCAGTCTGGTTTGTCTCAGTATGTTTGATCTTCTCACCAGTGTCGGAGCTAGTGTTAAGAACTTCAAACACATAGCTGAATTGTTCTGAAGGGAAACCCAACTGATCTGCAAGTTACATGTCTTTTAGGCTAAGACTGACAAATCATCACCGTCACCTCAGTGCCATCGAGAGAGTTGGGAAGCAGCGAATATCAAGTGCAGAGAATATGGTACAGATTAAAAGCACTTGGAAACAAAGCAAACCTTCTGAAACCTTCAATCCATCCATGGGGAAGCCGTAGTAAGGTTGACTCACTGGAGGTTTCCGAACCAAACGCAGCTCTGAGAGGCGCCTTCTGTGGATCTCAAGAGCTTGTTCTTGATCTTCCACAAGCTGCTTCCTGAACAACCGGGTATTCTCATATCGAGAAGGCACTGCAGAAACTGAAAAAGCGAAACACAGGAGAATTAGCTGGCAAAATTCAAATGGTTGGGTCAAGTTAGTAACCTGCAGTGGATTTTTCAGCAATTATTATGAATGTGGAGAATATAAACTCCAGCTTGGACAGAAACCACGTTTAGAATAAAGAACTAAAAGAGCCACTAACTTGAATGAAGCTCGGAATCATTATCCATAGAATGCGGAGAGAAATACATCGAATGCTCGATTCTGTCCGAGTATTTTCTGCATAGAGAAATTTTCTTTGAGAAAACCTTTGTAATAGTAATCAAAGAAGGAGCAATGAGGAATTCTATTAACCTGTCAGCAAGCTTTGACTTTTCTCTGTATGGTTTGACGAGGACACGAGCCCCGCAGACAAAATGTGGATTTCCCTTTGCCAAGATCATCTTCACTGTGTCTGCGCTGACAAATGTTACAAAACCAAACATTCTCTTTTGCTGGGAGGGAATCCTTACATCTTCAACCGGTCCGAAAGTGCTGAAAGCTCAAACAAAGAAAAATTTGAGAACATGGAAAACATAGGCTAGCAAACTGCTCTTTCAAGGGTTCAAGAGTCTATTACCTAAAGTAGTCTGAGACATCATCTTCAGTGAAGGTGCTCTCAGCAGGGAATGTTAGATATATCTGTCGTGAACCGCTAACAATTGGGCCAGGATCATTTCTTTCATTCTGATTTTGCATGTACTTCGGTGCATCTTCGGCCAAAATAACAGCATGCTGCCCATGAGGTCTGTCACTAATAAGAAGAAGAGTTTATCAGTTAAGTTCCCTATATAAAGAGAATCAATGTCAGCTTCCTTAAAGCAGAAGAAAAAGAATTCCACCTGTCAATTAGCCGGATGCTGTTTTTCAACCTAGCAAGAAGCTTTGTCAGACTATAGCCAGCTTTGCCATGCCTTTGGCTCTCCGTCAGATAACCTTCTGCTTGAAGAAGCTTCCCATATTTCTCATAGTATAACATAGGCAGCGAGGCAATGGAAACAGGATTCCCTCTTCGTGATTTAAGAAGCTCAATGATTTCTAGCTCTAACTTATCCAATGACCCAGGTGAGAAAACCTGATCATCGCCAAAGGCATCCCCTGAGTTATGGCCAAACATTTGGGAGAAGTTCTCAGGAACCTGGCCATGGAAGTACCTGCAGTTGCTTCCATGCTTACAGTACCCCTTGTTGAAATAATGACAAGTCTTAATCGGGAAGTCTAGCAGATTATGGTGCCTACGAGCAGCTCTTGGACCAAGATTGTTCAATGCAGAATCAGAATAATACTGCTCACTCGGAAACCGAGCATCTCCCATGTTCACTACTTCCATTTGATCCTCTAAGTTCAACAACTGATTTTTAGTCTGGAATTCAGATAAAGAGTCCGAGCAAACTGAAGGTATAAACTCTGAGTTCTGCTTGGCAGCCACCTGTGGCTCCCAACACGGGGAAGGTATCCGTAAGCTTAATGGTGACAAGAAGGGAACTGGCTGCAGAAAAGGGAACGAAGCAGGTGCCGGGTTCATAGAAGGTGACATGGGAGACAAGGCTGTCTTAATTGGGAGCTGCTGTAACTCAGCCTTGGCTTTGTAGATTACTTCCTGAATAACTGCATCAGGACTCATAGCCAGATGAATCATTTCCTCTTCACCATGGTCTTGCAGAAGAAGGTACCCTATAATCTTTCTCGTGTTCTCAGGTTCCTGTTTTCTTATTCTATTGATTACGATTCGTGTAGCCTCAGAAAATTCCATCTTGCATTTAGAGTTTATGCCTCGTTCCTGCTGCGAGGTTATGGAACAGAAGATCACAAGGGGAAAAATGAAAGTGCAACACCCAACTGTGCAACGAATATACTGCCAAATCACACCACTAGAAAAAAACCATACAACTCAAACAGTACTAAAAACAATAAGATACTTTCTTCTTCGTATGGATAAGAATCTGCAGATCCAGTGACAAGCAAGAAACCAAAAGAACACCTCAAAAACACATAATTTATTCCAATGAAATTTGAGTATGCTGCAAGAAAAAGCTGCAGGAATTCCAGAACAACGTCAAAAAAGATATGGGCATTTCCTTTCTTAATCTGCCCAATAAATACAAAATCAACCATAAATTAAATCAAGTCACATGTGGAAAATAAAAAACTCCCAATAAAGCACCCCTAAGCATGAACTCACCCACGTCATCTTTCCATAAAAGTTGAAGCCAGCCAGAAATATCACAAGATCACTGAGAGAAAAAAGAAGCACAGATAACAAAACCCCCCAAAAAGAGAAATAACCTTCTGGCATTTTCGTGTCGTGTCTCTGTACCCTTGAAATATGATTTTGCGCAAAGTGATAAGCTTCAAACGCGATTAACAGATAAAATCCCAAGAGTTTCAGATAACCACATAAAAGTTCAGAACTTTGAATGGTATAAAACACCAAGAACTTCTAAGATTTGAAATTAGTGAACATACCCACAAAGCCAATCCTTCTCAGCAAACAAAGGTTAAAGAAATCACAGAAACCAATAAAGAAGCTCCAAAATCCATTCTTTTCTCACCCTTTTTTTGCTTCAGCTTTCAATATGGCTCCACCGCCCATCTTTTTCCCTTCCATGCCTCAAGTCTCAACAATGAAACTGACAGTAACTTATGCCTTCTAGAGCTCTTCTGCAGAGTCTCCTGTGCTCACATTTGAATCATTTATGTAAACAAAGGTTTTCCTTTTTAGGAAAAGGAAAAGGCAAAACAACAAAAGGAAAAAAAGAAGTAAAAATTAAAAAAACTGGGTAGCAGTACTGAAACTATAAACAGTGGGACTTTTTTTTCTATCTCTGACAGTTAGACCCAGATTTTCTGAAAATCACAATCAAATAGTGGAAAAAGCAATATAGTCTCCTTGATTTTCGTCTTCAAATATAACCAACTTGAACTTATTGAATTACTCAACTGACCCTCTTCAAGCCAAAAAAAAAAAAAAGTAAAAAAATGTGTTTTCTTCGAAAAGATATATTAATTCGGAAATTCCAAGGTGTGCAAATTTAGAACTCCCACTTCAAGTATTCAACACCTGTCGGCAAATGCATATCTTCAGGGGCGCAAACGTGCCTCTATTTTTGTCTTATATGCAGTTGAATCCCTGCCGTTGGATTTTGACACATCCTATCGTGGACGCATGCAAAAAAACTTTGGATAATGCAATTATCAGATAATTAATTAATTAATTAATTTCCTTTTCCTCCTCGTTTGTTTTATGCAACATCAAGAAAAACAACAAATCAAAAGATCAAATCTTTCTTTCTCTTGTATGCTTCACTTTTAAAAATTTATGTTATTGCTCTTATTGTTCATGTCGGTTTTCATGCAAATATAGTCGTCAAACAGTGAACATAAAAGGGAAAAGGAAAATATTTTCTTTCGCAGTAATTTGATGCTTTAATTTTTCTGAAAAGTTACTATTTGGGTTTCTACTTGGTTAAGCTTTATTAACCACATAATAAAGCAAAAGCCTTAACTAGAGATATTTAAACAGTAAAATTTAAATATTTTTGTCAATGAAAAGTAAAATCAAAGTGAAATGGAGGATAAATTAGTCAGTAGGGAAAAAAAAAAAAAGAGATACTGGTAGAAAGATACGAACTTTTTCATGGGAAGGGTGACCGATTCAACAGGCTATAAGATGGGGAAGGAGAGTCAAAAGATTGAGAAGATCTAAATTGGTATTGGGAAAGACTTATAGAAACAATTTTTGTGATTTAAGGAGAACAATTTTGCTAATCTTCCGTTATGCTAATCATCATCTGCGGATCTCTTGCAAGTACAGATTTGACTCATTTTTTTGGCCTATTCCGTACAAATATAAAAATCCCACTTAATCTTGCTATTGTATATTTTGAAACGGTTTGTAAGGATGTCGGAAATTCGCGAGACATCAGCTAGTGTATTTGGCCGCGTGTCTTGTAAAATGAGCTCATGATTAAAGTATCACATTTTTTTCTGAGAGAACGGACTAAATATGATATTAGTGCTTAAGTATTTAGTAACAAATATAAAGAAATATAAGTTCCCTTTAGTTTGCAGCTGACAGCCTAAAGACTCAGCACTTGGACTACCTGACCTCCAATCCGGGTTCTATTATATACTGTGTCACAATTTTTTGTAAATTACAATAATATCAATGTGTCGCAATTTATTGCTGAGCTATTTGTTCTTTGTTCGCTTCTTTATTTAATTATGTTAATTATAATTGTTCCCTTAATATATTATATCTATTTTTGTTGTTTATGTTACACTCAACTTCCTATAAATTATAAAATGTTACTGTGTCTTAATTTCTTATCATATACCAAGCCCTATAATTTTCTATAAATTATGATAATGTCAACGCAGCAATTCCTTATTATATATTGTTTTTTACTATTCTTTGACATACATGATCCTTTTGGATTTATAGCTAATTGTCTCCTGCTCTTTTGTTGTTTTTATTTCCATACATATTCTTATTGTTCCTATTCACTAGCGTATTATTATTCTTCCCTAGTCTAGCTACGTCTTGTTTCTTCATAGGTTCTTATTGTTATTTATACATCTTACTTCTATGTGTAGAGTACGTCTTCTTGATACTGGTAATACAACTTCATGTTTCCTATGTTTTCTTATTGTTCCATTTTATCTTCTTGTTCTTTTATACTTTTTATTATTCTCTATATATCCTTCACCTGCCATGTTAGATAGCCTTTATATAGCACGATGGATGCTATCATTTGAAATTTTAACACAATGGAAGATAAGTTGTGGTAAGTATCCAAACCTTGGTTATATTGCCAAAGACATTTATGTTATACTCATGAGTACAGTTACTTCTAAGTCCACTTTTAGTACTAGTAGAAGGTTAATAAGCACACATCAAAATTCTTTACTTCCATCCATTGTTGAGGCATTAACTTGCTCTAAAACTTGGCTCCATGTTGAAAAAATGGATAAAATTTTCTTCATTGTTACATGTTTGTTTATGAAAATCCATGGTGTTACTACTATATTCTAAAAGCTATGAAGTTGCTACTGTTCATGAAAAGTAAACTACAGTATTTTTACCATTTTGTCCCATTAGGTTGTGGCGCTCATGCATCTGCTGCGTTTTTTTTTTTTTTTTGACGTGATTGCTTTTTTTTTTTTTAAGCTTGTTCAGAATTTTGAAAGATAGTAACTTTATTGAGGAACTGTCTTGCTATTGTCCCACTGTCATACATTTCTTTTGGTGAAACACATTTTCAGTTCCTGCATTGTTTCCATTTCCCATCTTAGACCATGAGTTTGATCAGTTTTGTGTTTTGTTCTCTAAACTTAGTAACTACTTAATTATAGTGTTTTTACTTGATTGCTTGGTTTTTTTTTTTATGATGTATTGTTTTCTAAAGTTAAACATTGGTCACCATGGTTTGTTTGTTTTTTTAGTAAAATATAGCTTTTTTTTCTTAACTTTTATTAAGTCAACTGTTAAACTCTTAATACCTAAAGTTTTAACATTTTCTTTTGTGGTCCCCAAACTATTTTTGTTGTTTTTCTTCATTATGGTTTCCTAAAAAAAAAATTTAGTTACTATGTTTTGTCTATTTTTTGTATAATTTCGGTTGATTCCACTTTAGTCAATTTATTTCTTTTATTTTTCTTTTACCTTTACTACGTTAATGGTTAAACCATTCATTGATTAACATAAATTAAACACAATTTTGTATCTTTTTTTTATGATGTATTATTTTCTAAAATAAAACGTTGGTTACTATTGTTTGTTTTTTTTTATAGTAAAATAGAGCTTTTTTCTAAACTTTTATTGAGTCAATTATTAAACTCTTAATACCTAAAGTTTTTACATTTTTCTGACAAGTTACTACTTGGGTTTCTACTTAGTTAAGCTTTATTAACCACATAATAAAGCAAAAGCCCTAACTTGAGATATTTGAACAACAAAATTTAAATATTTTTGTCAATGAAAAGTAAAATCAAAGTGAAATGGAGGATAAATTAGTCAGTAGGAAAAAAAAAGGGAGATACTGGTAGAAAGATAGGAACTTGTTCACAGGAAGGGTGACCGATTCAACAGGCTAGAAGATGGGGAAGGAGAGTCAAAAGATTGAGAAGATCTAAATTGGTATTGGGAAAGACTTATAGAAACAATTTTTGTGATTTAAGGAGAACAATTTTGCTAATCTTCCGTTATGCTAATCATCATCTGCGGATCCCTTGCAAGTACAGATTTGACTCATTTTTTTGGCCTATTCCGTACAAATATAAAAATCCCACTTAATCTTGCTATTGTATATTTTGGAACGGTTTGTAAGGATGTCGGAAATTCGCGAGACATCAGCTAGTATATTTGGCCGCGAGTCTTGTAACATAAGCTCATGATTAAAGTATGACATTTTTTTCTGAGAGAACGGACTAAGTATGATATTAAGTGCTTAAGTATTTAGTAACAAATATAAAGAAATATAAGTTCCCTTTAGTTTGCAGCTGACAGCCTAAAGACTCAGTACTTGGATTACCTGACCTCCAATCCGGGTTCTATTATATACTGTGTCACAATTTTTTGTAAATTACGATAACATCAATGTGTCACAATTTATTGCTGAGCTATTTGTTCTTTGTTCGCTTCTTTATTTAATTATGTTAATTATAATTGTTCCTTAATATGTTATATCTATTTTTGTTGTTTATGTTACACTCAACTTCCTATAAATTATAAAATGTTACTGTGTCTTAATTTCTTATCATATACCAAGCCATATAATTTTCTATAAATTATGATAATGTCACCGCAGCAATTCCTTATTATATATTGTTTCTTACTATTCTTTGACATACATGATCCTTTTGGATTTATAGCTAATTGCCTCCTGCTCTTTTGTTGTTTTTATTTCCATACATATTCTTATTGTTCCTATTCACTAGCGTATTATTATTCTTCCCTAGTCTAGCTACGTCTTGTTTCTTCATAGGTTCTTATTGTTATTTATATATCTTACTTCTATGTGTAGAGTACGTCTCCTTGATACTGGTAATACAACTTCATGTTTCCTCTGTTTTCTTATTGTTCCCTTCTATCTTCTTGTTCTTTTATACTTTTTATTATTCTCTATATATCCTTCACCTGCAATGTTAGATAGCCTTTATATAGCACGGTGGATGCTATCATTTGAAATTTTAACACAATGGAAGATAAGTTGTGGTAAGTATCCAAATCTTGGTTATATTGCCAAAGACATTTATGTTATACCTATGAGTACAATTACTTCTAAGTCCACTTTTAGTACTAGTAGAAGGTTAATAAGCACACATCAAAATTCTTTACTTCCATCCATTGTTGAGGCATTAACTTGTTCTAAAACTTGGCTCCATGTTGAAAAAATGGATAAAATTTTCTTCATTGTTACATGTTTGTTTATGAAAATCCATGGTGTTACTACTATATTCTAAAAGCTATGAAGTTGCTACTGTTCATGAATAGTAAACTACAGTATTTTTACCATTTTGTCCTATTAGGTTGTGGCGCTCATGCATCTGCTGCGCTTTTTTTTTTTTTTTTGACGTGATTGCCTTTTTCTTTTTTAAGCTTGTTCAGATTTTTGAAAGACAGTAACTTTATTGAGGAACTGTCTCGCTATTGTCCCACTGTCATACATTTCTTTTTGGTGAAACACATTTTCAGTTCCTGCATTGTTTCCATTTCCCATCTTAGACCATGAGTTTGAT
This sequence comes from Aquilaria sinensis, assembly GCA_005392925.1. NCBI lineage: Eukaryota > Viridiplantae > Streptophyta > Magnoliopsida > Malvales > Thymelaeaceae > Aquilaria > Aquilaria sinensis. Next base: position 3,295 of record SMDT01003090.1, on the reverse strand, counting down.
CAGTTTTGTGTTTTGGTCCCTAAACTTAATAACTACTTAATTATAGTGTTTTTACTTGATTGCTTGGTTTTTTTTTATGATGTATTGTTTTCTAAAGTTAAACATTGTTCACCATGGTTTGTTTGTTTTTTTAGTAAAATATAGCTTTTTTTTTTTACTTTTATTAAGTCAATTGTTAAACTCTTAATACCTAAAGTTTTAACATTTTCTTTTGTGGTCCCCAAACTATTTTTGTTGTTTTTCTTCATTATGGTTTCCTAAAAAAAAATTTAGTTACTATGTTTTGTCTATTTTTTTTATAATTTCGGTTGATTCCACTTTAGTAAATTTATTTCTTTTATTTTTCTTTTACCTTTACTACGTTAATGGTTAAACCATTCGTTGATTAACATAAATTAAACACAATTTTGTATCTTTTTTTTATGATGTATTATTTTCTAAAATAAAACGTTGGTTACTATTGTTTGTTTTTTTAATAGTAAAATAGAGCTTTTTTCTTAACTTTTATTTAGTCAATTGTTAAACTCTTAATACCTAAAGTTTTTACATTTTCTCTTTTGGTCCCTAAACTATTTTTGTTGTTTTTTTTTTCATTATTATCTTCTGAAACAAAACTTTAGTCACTATGATTTGTCTTTTTTTTTTTTGTATGATTTTTGTTGATTCCGCTTTAGTCCATTTATTTCTTTTCTTTTTTTTTTTTACCTTTACTACGTTAATGGTTAAACCATTAATTGATTAACATAAATTAAATACAATTTTGTATGTCAATTTTATCTTTTCATTATTAATAATTGATTCCTTCATATATTTGATTCTTTCCACAAATTAATTTATTCTTTTCACATGTTTATGTTATAATCATGTGCCTTTCGTATATGCAGTCAAACTATTCATACTAGATATCTACATAAGTTATGCATATTGAATATTATCCAAATTGCTTAAAAATCAGTTGCCTATACAACTAATATGATTATCTTTATTTTGCATCTATCTTATGTTATGTATGATACCACTAACATTGGCTCTAAATGTCAATACAAGCACTGAATCGAAATGAATATGCTCCTTAATTATACCCCATCGCATTATATGACAGCCAACATGAGTGGACCATTTTGTACCTTGAATTACTTAATGTGAAACCAATTTTACTGGTCAATGAACAATAACTTTTTTTTTTGTCATTTAGCATTTTTTTTTTCTTTTTGGCATTTTTAAAGTAATGGTCAAAACCCCTTTCAAGTCCCTTAAGATTTCATTTCTTCTCTTTTATGCTCTATGTTTTTTCACTTGACATATTACACTATATTTCTAAATATTAACACCCATTTACTGTTCATGAACAGTATAGAGAGCGGTTGTAATGTTCATGAATAGTGCATTAAAATGCATTTTCAGTCCCTGAAATTTCATCCTTTCTCATTTTAGTCATTAAGTTTGCATTGCATTTTGGTCCCCCAAACTTAATAACTACTTAATTAGATTCTTTTTATTTGTTCTATTGGTCCCCATATTTTTTTTTGTTTTTTATGTACTACACTGTAAAATAAAACATTGGTCAAAAGTTCCTCTCCTAGTCCCTAAAATTTTTGGCCAATTTTTTAAGTTAATGATTTGTAACGCTAATTGATTAAAAAGAAATTAAATTTGATTTTTGTGTTTTGGTCATATTTTTTCATTCTTGATAATTAAATTTTGTAATATGAGTTATTCAATTTAAAAACTCTATCATTTAATAAATTAATTTGGTCAATAATTCCTAAAATTGAAAGTGAATTTTTCTAAATAAACTTTTCATCTATATTAAAAATTGGAATTTGAATTGATAATAGATGAAATTTTTTAGTGAATTATTCTTTAATGACAAAAAATCCATCATTTCAAAGAATGTAAAATATTATGTTTCACAATTTTATGTTTCGATTATAACTGATTATTTTAATGATAAGAACATAACATGAAAAATGCCTAACTCAAAATTAAGATAAAATATAATTTTAAGTAATGAACATAAGTGTATGGCTTAGAATTTTTAAGTTATTATTATTGATATTTATTTTAATGATAAATTTATCAAAAAAATGCCCATTACAATGTGCTAGTAAAAAATAACCCCGTATAATGCTAATTGTTGATATGTTTTTTTTCTTCTTCTAGTTGTTCCCATAAGTGATGAGGTTGAGATTCTTCCCGGTTGTCTTCTATGCATTGATGATAGTATTGATGTTGATGTGACTAATAAAAGCGTTATCACTAATATTTCTTTGAAGTGGAAGATGATGACTGACTTCACTACTATGTAGCAAGTGGGTAGGGCTATACTCGATCCTACCTGTCTTAGAATATATTGGATATGAGTATTAAAATTATAGAATTGATAGATTATAATAGGATACGAATATGATGCATGTGGGAATAACATTATCCTACCTACATTATATTTGTTGCCTTCCTTATTCATGTTCCCTTCTGTTTTTTTATTATTCTTGTTCACTAATATATTCTCATTGTTCCTTAAGTGGCATCATATCCTTGACCAAAAACAAAACTACATAAATACTTATACAACATTTATCTAATTTTTACTATTATTTTGACATAAGAACTTTAATAGCGTGTTCAAATTGATTTAATGAGCTATAATTAATGTGTTTTTTATATCTGGGTCGGGTTATGCGTGACCTTGTTTTATAAACCCAAAATCACCCCAAACTTTACAATAATTATAAGCAAACTCAATGCATTAATTTATTTGGTTAAGGGACAATTTTGACTTTTCATTTCTAGATTGTGTATGACCACCATGTCTGACCTAACCTGGACTTGCAGTTCCCATTACTTGAGGCATGTTAATGCCAAACAAACCAAGCATAAAACACAGAAATGATATAGCAATCCATATCACTATAGATTACCCAAAAAAATCATATGAATATCAATACCATATCATTTATAAAAAAACATTGTCCATTATAGTATTTATGACTAGCTCTATAAATATTTTTTCCAAAGGTCGAACTATACACCAATCCAACAAAGTTGAGTTTGAAGACCTCTTGCTTAAGCTTAACTCAGGTGGGTTTTTGTCAAGCTTACAAAAGTGAGACAACATACCTTAGGGTAAATGACACATGTCATCCCTCAACTATCCTCAATGTTACTTAATCACCTCAATACTATGAATTGTTGTATCCATTGTCCATAAACTACCCAATTGTTGTATCAATCATCCTGCCATTATACCATACTTTAAAAAGTGAAGGAAGTTAGGGGAAAATTATATAGCTAG